>WAAF01001688.1:15766-33043 GCA_013400475.1 Tricholaema leucomelas
GCAGAACCTTGCACTTGGCCTTGTTAAATCTCATCCCATTGGCCTCTGCCCACTCATCCAGCCTGTCTGGGTCCCTCTGCAGGGCTCTCCTACCCTCCAACAAATCCACACCTGCTCCTAGCTTGGTGTCATCCACAAACTTACTGATGCTGGACTCAATCCCCTAGTCCAGATCATCAATAAAGATGTTGAACAGTCAATAAAGATGTTGAACAGTTAGTAATGTGATACTTAAGTTGTAGAGGAAAAGATGATCATAATCCAGTGCAGCATAGTAAAACATGGCTTGTAGATACTTCTAAGGAGTTTGGGACATAGGTCTTTTGCCCTTCACATATATTTGCTAGACTGTCAGTTGTGTCTGATCAAGTCTTGTTTTGCCTCTGTGGCTCAGTTCCCAGAAGACTGAAGATTAGGCAATGTGTGTACCCCTGGTTGGAGGGAACGGCTGCTGTGGAGGATAGAATCACTGCTGCTCTGCACATGTTTGCAGAGAAATGGGGAGAGACTGATCTCCCTCATGACTTCTCCCCCGTGCCTTCAGCAGGGAAACATGTTTTTGTTGGAACCGAACTGTGCATGGGTCAAGGCAACAGAGCCTGTAGAGAAAAATCCCCTCTTACCTCTATCTGGAAATGCTGTGAAAGGTTAGTTTTGTATAGGTGACACCCAAGTTTGTGCTGTGACTCTTACATCACATAAGGCTTGCCTGCTTTCCCGACTTTTCCAGGTCCTTCTGTCTGGGTACCGAATGCGACTGCGAGATTTCTGCCACAACTCAACGCTGTCCGAGTTTCTTACGATCCAGAATCGGACAGTGGCCATGGACTCTGAAACCTTCATTTGCACTTTGCCAAAGGAAAAACTTGATGCAGCCGAGCAAGCCTTCCATGCTAACCTGAATCCATTGAAGCCCCTTCAGGTGAGTTTGCTGGTCCTACCTCTCACTGGTCCTACCTGTGAGAGGCTGTCATTGACACTGTGACATTTTCTAGGCCTTTCAGTCGAGGAGCTCATCTTTGCATTTCCAAAGTGAACTAACTATTCACTGCCCAGAAGATGATGGTCCTTATCACTGGGGCATGAAGGACATCCCTTCTTCCTGTCATTCTTACCTATCCCACTGCAGTACAATATTTATAGAGCATAATTGTATGTGGTCCACAGTTCAAGTTTGTCAAGAGGAAAATATTTATGCTGCATAGTAACAAACATGCTCTTGGTCTTCCTTGTTTTTATCAGACATTTCACCTTGTCTGGAATCAACTTGAATGTTAGACCAGCCTGTTCTGAGTGATAAAACCACCACCTTCTGCCCCTATCATGGGTACACTGAGCACAGAAGCTTCTAGCTGTTGGCAAGCCATGACATCAGAACAATTTCATTCATATAAACAGGAGCTGAGATATAAAGCTTTCTGTCAAAGTTTCACCAACAGAATGGGTTTTGAAGCAGTAATTCATTGAACTTCAGGAACATATTCAGGAGGTGACTGGAGACTGGAGCAAACCTAGTTCTTTAAGAAACTTCAGTGATGTTTTGTTATATGTCCACAATATTTGGTAAAAAGATGAAAGTTTGAGGAAGTTAGTGCTGGATATATCAGCGAAGAGAGAAGGGACTATAGAACCCACTCTTACCCACTTAAATATTCTGTTGTGTGAAGTAGAAGAAATAAGCACTTGGGATGTGTGAGTTTCCAGATTTGATGAGCCTCTGAGGACCTAAAGTCATGACTGCTTGCTTGGCTTCATCACCAGTCACAGAGGGTCATTATCAAGTACTGGAATCGTATTACTCTTCTGCACAGTACATAGTGGTCAATTACTTCTCTCCACAGATCATCTTCTATCTTCCATGTGTCCTCCGTCTACATATTTTCTTTCCCATTGAGAAAGCAAAATAGCCCTAAAATTGTCCCTATAACAAAGATGGGCTCTTTGAAAAGGAATTGCTGCAAGCAGTTTCTTGTGTTCAGTTAGATGTATATGCATGCATCTACTTTAAATCATTTAGATGCTAGAGTTTTGCGGACCAAGTAGGGTGAAAGTTGCCATCCGGAGAACAATTGGTCATATGGACCCTCTGGCGACTCAGTCTTGCTTTTCTGCTTGGATATTTCTACAACTTAGCAGAGAGAAAGAGGTACTGAGATATATCTGTGGTGTTCAGCATTGTTTGTTGGTGAAAGAAAGCAGTTGTAAGCCACTTAGTGGCACTGGGGAAAGCAAAGTAGTTAAGCAAGGTAGTTAAAGGCATTATGTGCGATTTTGGTATACATCTGAGGAGCTGGCTCCTAATCTTGGCTTCAGAGGAAAAAATTTGAGTCCAGAAGCCAGCAGTTCAAAACCTGCTGTGTGTTGTGCACTGTCTTGTGAAGGTCTGCCTTTTTATTTCAGAAAAATAACACCAGCTACTCGAGTTAAGCTTCTGGAATGTATTAGTGAGTTAAACAGAAAATAATAATAATTAATAATAATAAACAAANTTGCTTAGTGCCCTTGATACACTTCTCACAGCATGGCATTTCAGTGAGGGTCAAATCAAACGCAGGTGCACAACAATTCAGAGACACGGTTTTGGCTCGTGTAAATGGGACCTGACCTCCACTGTTTACAGCATTCTGTGCTTTATGGCAAGGTTGGGTCTGAATATGATTGTCAGTGCAATTAGAGTGAAAAGGACTTGCACCTTTGTGCAAGAAATGTGTAAATTCAGGACCAGATGAATAATAAAATAGGAGTTCTTGCCACTCAAGTAGCTGAGCAGTAGAGTGGCTATAGTTTCTTTACTTATCTTAATCCAGAAGAATTGGGTCAGCATCCACCTGCTTGTTCCTGCCCCTCTGTGTTGGTGGTTTTGTTCCTTCTGCAAGATGATGCAGCACCTTACATCATGGGATCAATCCTGATTAAAAGTAGCTGACCTGATTGTATGCTTGCACAAACATTTGAAGTGTAGTGTGCAAGACCACAGACCTGGTGGTAAGGATGTGTTTGTGAGCTGAGACCCTGATGTCAACACCTGCTTCTGTTGGCTTAAAGTGAGTGTGCATTTGCAGCCTGACGGAAGCATGAGTATTCTAGGGATGTCACCACAGAACAGTAATCATTAGCCAATTCTGGACAGAGCAAATTGAATTCCATGTAAGGTGACAAGCACAAGCTCTAAATGTCATAGCACTGTTAAGAGAGTTTGGTTTTTTTTTAATTTTATTTTTTGCCCTTTAAAAGCAGTTTTCTGTCATTTCTATACATCAGTTCCATTCAGAACAGCTTGAACATTTGCTCAAAGTGTATTAGTACAGTTTAGACAAAGAAGGACTTGTAATTAAAATTTTCTGCTGGGATTGCTGATTCTGACATTGATCCTTTGTATGACTTCAGTGCTCTACAGGATGACAAAACAGAGCCAAGCACATAAAAGCAAGGCAGGGAAGCTAAAATATGTCTCTCTGTTCTTTATTATGCACAAAACTCTTTGAGGTGGGCTGTTTAGATCAAAACGAGCGAAACACCTGGAAAGATCACAGGACACCAAGACAGAGGATCAGCTTTCCTTCTTGACTAAGTATTCACTCCACTAAAAGCAGAAAGTGTTTCAACAAGTAACACTTTGTTTTCTCTGGACCCACATCTCAATCTTTTCCATTCTCTGAAGCCTTTTGGCCAATAATAAATACTACGGGTTGTATGACATCTTGTATAAGCCCCTCGTGGACTCATCTTCATAAGGTTTGTCTTGCACTGAGTGTAGTCAGCAAAACCCAGGCAGGGGAAGCTGTTTGGAGAGCAGCAGTGAAATAGTACCTCTAATTGCATGCACAAAAATTTCCTTGTTGGTGTTTTCCCTGTACTAGGCCAGGAGCTGTCCCATGCAAGAACAGTCTGAGAAAAAAATAGGCACCTTAGCAAAAGGGAGCAATAGTAGTAAGTCAGAGGTGTCCTACTGGATAGGTGGTGTGGTGGCCAGGGACTGTCTTATATCATGAAAATACTCATCTGTAGGACGAGTTTCCCTCTGCAAATCTCCCCAGTTTTGAAATTATTTGGAGGAAGGAAAAATGACAAAGACCACTCAAACTGGTCCTGGGGATTTCATATCTGCAGCACTCATTTCCAGTGGTGCAGCTTTGTACTAAGCTGTAAATATATTGTGGCTTCTGTACTTTAGTGGTCCTTGAAGGACTGTGGGTAAGCATATGAAAATCCAATTGTTTTTTTCTTCCTTCCTTCATATTATGAGTGATATTTTGTCATATGGCTAGCATGAGCTAAGCATTGAATAATAAACATTCCCATTGAAAAGTGGTTTTAGAAAAGATCTTTTAATGTAAACACATGCTGCAACTGAATTTGTGGCTTTCCTTGCTTTTCTGAGAGTGTTTTCAGTCAAACATAATGATATCATGCTTTTAAGCAGTGTGCTTTGAGACATCCACTCCCAGGAAACAAAAGCAGAAGCTTGAAGCACATGATTTTTTTCCCCCTGTGAAGCTCAGTGTAAAGTTCCTGCTAAGATCAGTATAAATTTGTAATAACTTTTAAAAAGCAAACGTGGCAGAGTAGTCTCATGAAGCAAAACCAGCTAGTTCTGTGATGCAGACAGTGGCTGGATTTTGTTATGACCTCCCAACACTTGAAACACATGCATTCTCCTGCATGTTAAAGAAACAGATTTGTCCATCCTTTCTAGCAGGAGCTGACAGGTGGACTTACTCAAGGCTTGCCTTGCCTGTGCAGTGAACTGTAGTCATCTTAAGTATTGGAGTCTTGTAACACGCATATATAAGAATACAAGCCCATTCGGTGCAATCTGTACTTTAAGAGTATTATGATGTTGTCATCTCCAAAAGGCAAGTCTTGTGGAAGTCCTGATTTGCCAGCCACTAGCTCTCACAGTGATTGTACAAGGTAATACCTGTAAGAACTTTGTCTTTCCACAATGTGCTTAGAAAGGACAGCATTTCATCAGAAAATTAGTTATTTCCTACCCCCTCCTCAGCCCTTGATGTAGTGCTCACAACTAGTGAAGACATTCTAGCAGTGGGACAAATCTTAATCGGAGCTGCCCTGAATCCAGAGAGCTTTTCAGACTGTAACAAACTACTTAATGAGACACTGCAAAGAGAAGAGTTATTTTCCAGGGAAAATGATGATGTGCTTATCTGTACAAAGGCAACTGGCCACTTGTGACTAATTCTTGTCATTGTCTCTGGAGATATGACTTGTGAAAGGCTTCCTGCATGGGCTTTAGAATGCAAAGTATGACAGTAAGGAAAGCTAAATTCCCTCCATAACAATTGCATCACTGCAAGTTCTTGTGAGAAATGGAGTTGGAGTGCCATAGACTTGTTAGTGAAGAAAGATCAGGATGGTGGGGTGTGAAAGAGGATCAGTGAGCTCTCCCTGAGCTTCAGGGCAAGATTTGCAGGTTCCCTGACTTGCCTAAGACTGGCACAGTGGGTCAGGCCGAAGTCATGTTCAGTTCTGTGTTCTGAGTACTAGTCTAGCAGTGGCCCATGGTGAAGGAATGTGAAATAATGCAGCCACAGTGTAAGTATGTAGCAAGGTTTCCTCAATACAACATCCTGTTTTTCAGTAGCTTGCAACTCAGCAATTCTCAGCTGCTGCTGGAACCTTGTTCTCTATCTAGTAACATTTGGGTTTTTTTTGTTTTGTTTTGTTTTGTTTTTTAATGAATTCTTCTAAGACTTTCTGAAACTCACACTTTCAGCACTGGATGCAATCTATTGAATTTCTCCCTTTTGACTAAGTTTGATGTGCAGTGGTTCATTTGGTTTAAATCAGTCTTTCCAGTAGAAGTCCTCTAGTTCTGTATGATAAAGTGCAGAGAGGAGTCATCCTTTATTCCCATTCTCTATCATATTTCTAATTCTAGAGATCTATCATAAGCTCAATTTGTCATTAAAGACTCCATTGGAAGAACTGCAGGTCTCCTGTTCTTCCTTCAGAAGCCATTCTTGCCTTGAGTCATACTTCTAGTCTTTTTCTATACTTGTGTTCCTCCAGAGGTGGAGGACCCAAAATTGCATATCTTACTTGAGAACCAGGATTGCATCATGGATTCATATTCATCTGACTTATGAGGATTGTTCTAAGATACCTCTTTTTGAGTGTCCATCAAAAGGTATCTTAAGGTCTCCTCCTTACCTACTTTATCTTACAGCATGGAACTTCATCTGGCACTGTAAAACTATGTGTCAGTATGAGTGTTTTCACTAATCCTTCACATTTGGCTTTTGACTTTTCATTGTTCTGAACCAATTAATATCATCAGAAAACTCTTCCTCATCTACCCTGTTCCCGAATCACCTCTGAATACAGTGAACAATCCCAATCCGCGTAGAGCTTGATGAGGTATGTGGAGCTGAACAAGAACGTCTACTGTTATTTCTTAACCTTGGACTTTCTACCTCATATTGTTAGCTGGGTTTTGAATGCTCCAGCAGATCAGTGGAACATAGAACCATCAAATTATTAAGGTTGAGAAGACATCTAAGGTCATAAAGTCCAATCATAACAGCACCCATTTACACCAGCTGTCACTGACCGGTTCTTATCACCTTCCAGCAAATCAACTAAGACAAGTGAAAACCTCCAGACATTATTCCAGGAAAGTTGTGAAAATGAAAAGCTTCAGGCCAGAAGTGTGCTAAACCCAAGTGGTTTGTCTGTTCCCTTGAATGTCACAATGCTGTAACTTTACCATGTTTTCAAATGCTGCCACTTGTGTCTGCTAACGTACGATCTTGGGAAGTTATTTCAATCTTCATTTCTTTGAAACAGGGATTGTGTTCAAATGTTTCCTGTACAAGATAATCCAGATATGTGAACAAAAGGGGAAAAGAACTTTGCAAACTAAAACCTAGGCCTACCAATTACATGTAGAGCAAATGGAAACAGGGAGTTGACTCCAGTATGACTCCTTGCTAAATAGTTCCCTGAAATCTGTGCTTTCCACTTCTGGAAACCTGTCAGTCTTTCTCCCGTGATGAAGACAAGTGTCAGCCGTTTCATGGAAGCTGATTGTTTTAAACCATGCCCTTGGCTGAGATAGAAAGCAGCGAAGTGTGATGGGAAGACTCAAGTGGTGAGGATGACACATGCTGCAGCTTGGAGTTCTGTGTATCTAAGTTGGTCTCCCTGGAGTCCTACTGAAAGCTTGTGTCCCTTGTATAGAATTTGCACCCCTTAGCACCATGTTGCAGACTTTCAGGTGTGTCTTGTACGCTGTGCTCATCTTGTGAGCTGGAATGAAAGCCATCCTTTGAGCTGTAAGTCTGCTTGCATTCATTTAGCATTTTATGGGGACGGTTGTGGTATCTGTATACCTAGCTTGAGCAGAAGGAAGAAAGGGCATGTCCCCATTGCGTTATGGGATGCCAAAGCCCGTGGTATTTTAAGCTCAAGGTTGCCCAGAAAGCCAGATCTGTCACAAAAGCACTTTGACAATGAATAATCTTTACTATTCTCCTTTACAGAAATGTTTACAAGAGTTTAATTTCTTTGTGCCTTGTGGTTACTTCTAGATTCCTTTTCTATCTTCCTGCAGGGACAACTTTCTTTCAATTCCTCCTTACAAGATCTGTCGGAAACTGTGGACACTTTGAGAGACAGCCTTGGGAAACTTGTTCAAGAGGTAAGTACCTTCCTGTCAGGAGGGCACATCACTGTGATTGTTGTATTAGCCTGCAGTTGTGTTCAAGAAGCAGGAGTCTCTTTTGTGAAACTCGAAGTAAAATCCCCTGCTTGTTTTGAAACTTCCTTCTGTCCTATAGCCATTCTCCACGTGTTGGTAGAGGCAGCATGCACTTTGCAACCCCTTGGCACTTCAAGTTACAAAAACTACAGGAATTTATCAGATGTTTGGATGAAGACCGAGCCCTCTTGGGAGGAACACAGGCATTACAGATGTCTTCTGTGGGTGGGTTTTGCCCTGTCAGCAGTGGCACAACTAACAGGATTGCAGTACATCTGCTGCTCAGCAGCGCTCTGCAAACTGCATGGAGTCATAGAATCAGCCATGTTGGAGGAGACTTCCAAGATCATCCAGTCCAACCTAGCACCCAGCCTTGTCCAATCAAATAAACCATGGCACTAAGTGCCTCATCCAGCCTTTTCTTGAACACCTCCAGGGACAGTGACTCCACCACCTCCCTGGGCAGGCCATTCCAATGGCAAATCACTCTCTCTAGGAAAAACTTACTCCTAACATCCAGCCTATGCTTTCCCCAGCACAACTTGAGACTGTGTCCCCTTGTTCTGTTGCTGGTTGCCTGTCAGAAGAGACTAACCCCCACCTGGCTACAGCCTCCCTTCAGGTAGTTGTAGACAGCAATGAGGTCCCCCCCTGAGCCTCCTCTTCTCCAGGCTAAACACCCCCAGCTCCCTCAGCCTCTCCTCGTAGGGTTTGTGTTCCAGGCCCTTCACCAGCTTTGTTGCCCTTCTCTGGACACGTTCCAGCAGCTCAACATCTCTCTTGAATTGAGAAGCCCAGAACTGGACACGGTACTCATGGTGTGGCCTGGTGAAACATAAATAGCCATTTGCAGAGGCAAAATGATTTTATAAAGACTGCAAGTACGTGCTTTTACAGATGAAACGATGGATGTTAAAAAGAAGAAAAAACAACCAAAAACCCAACAACAACAAAAGGCAGCAGCGCCGTGCGCCTAGCATGAGTCAGAATTCCAAAAAATGAGGGGTTCTTCTGAGCCAGAAACTTATCTTAGTTGCTTTTCAGCTGGCTCTGACTTTGAAGTGCTGCTATTAGGGAAAAACATTCGCTCCCTGAAGCAGAAATCGCAACCATTTAAACTAAACAATGCCGCCTCCTCCTCCCCCCTCTCGCTACTCTTCCGTCTTCGCATCGGAGCCTGCAGCAGTGAACGGCAGTAACCTCTGCGGGCGCGCACTAGAGCGGGTCACTTCAGGTTAGCCTGCGCTCCACTCCCACCCAGGGGCAGCTGCCAGGAGCCAGCACCGTGCCAGCCAACAATTCCGGGCACGCATCGCTCCTCAAGCCCCACAACCTGCCACCGGGTCGCATGTACAGTGAAATTAAGATGATGCCAGGGTCAACTTGAGTGAAGACTACGGAGCTTTCGCTGCTAGGAGGAGGCTGCCGTTCCGAGTTTGATTACAGCTGTTTCCCGTTGCGTCACTTAAGCTTGCCTTTTTTTCTTGTCTGGGATAAAAATAATTGAAACCGTGTGATGTTCAGTTTGCTGATGTGGCCGAAAATGTCCTGGGGTAACGTGCCTTTTGCTTGGCAGCTGTTTTGGGTAGGACTACCTTTTATTCTACCCTATTGCTGGGCAAACAAAGGCAGCTTTTTTCCTTACATGCAGTGTGAGCTGCTCCAGATGGCTTGACCGAAAGTTACTTATTGTCTGGCAGGCTGATTTCTATGTGAAAAGGAGGGACTCACTCCCTTGTTTCAAAGGGCAGCAGCTTGAGAGGGTGGAGAGAACTATTGTTTGTGCCATGTCTAGGAGCCTTTCTAGCAAAGAATTTTAATTAGAAAATGGTCTGAACAAAATATTTGTCTCCGAGTATGGGGACTGATTGAACCTGTATCCCTGGGCTCCTTAAATCAACCTAGGAGGGCAGATTAAACACCAAGGGCAACTATTAAGAAAAAAAGAGAGTAAGGTCTGAAATAGCGTGGCAGCCCTTCACACATGAGATACTTGATTCCAGTGATGTGAACAGAGTAGCTCTGTATGCCAGTTGTGAAGATAGCGGTGCCAGAGATGAAACAAATCTCCTTGTTCAAAATGTTTTAAAATTACTTGTAAAAATGTGGTTGCTAATGCAGCCTGTTTGGAAGATGGTTAAAATCTCTTACGTTAGTGGGAGTTAGCTGTACTTCCTATTTGTTTATGTTTGCTCATGTTAGGGAGTTTATGGTACTTCAACTAAAGCAGCTGACTTCTACCTAGGATATCAAAAATTCCCCAATGGGTCTCTTTGTATTGGTCATTCAAACCGTCACACCTGTAATGTAGCCTTGGGCTTTTGGGTGAGGAATCGTCAAATCCAAATATCCACAAATCCACGTGAGCACATGTGAACAAAAGAAGCTAATGTGTAATGATTTTCTTCACTCACGGTCCTAGTGTCCTGTTAGTCACCCTTTGGAGTCATTGTGAGTGGCACTAGGGTGCAGACAATAGCAGCCGTGAGTGCTGAGGAAATGAAAGTATACTTCTAAGCAGTTGCTCTGGACACATGTACCGAATCTCCCAGCTTTTAGCTGTTCTCACAGCTGTCTTTCATCCTGTCGAGGTGTTGAGTGTTTTCTGGCAGCTAAAAATAGAGGGCCCTTGTGTAAGTATCAGATAAGTAGCTGTTGTTTAGTATCAAGAGTTTTTGCCCACAAGTTGGCACATCTAAAGCAAGCACAGCGCTACAGATGGACACAAAGGGTTAGATTTGCTTTCCAGTGCAAGGCCAGAGAATCTGGTTGTCCTTTCCTTGGTGAATTTGGATTAATTGTTCCAGGACACTGCTACTTTCTGCATTGTTGCCTGCTGGCTTTGCCAGCTGTCCTGGACTTTGATTATCTACATCCTATTTAAGCAAAGGTGACAAAACAAATAAACATGGGCAAAAAAGGCAGATGGTCTTTGACTAAGTTATTGTGTTTGAAAGAAGGGCAGTCGGGCCACAGAATCTAAAGTTGTTTCTGAGATGCAGCTGATGACCAATTACAAATAGGTGTCTTAGCAGCTTTGCTTGCCCTTATTAATTCATTCTGTTATTATGGACAGGAAGAACATCCAAGTTAATGTTTAACTTTTATTTTAGTAGCAGATAGGAAATCAGATCAAATTCTAGAAGACATTCAAAAAGGGATAGAGAATACACTGTAAGATGCTGCCATGACACACTATGAAACTGGATTTGCTCTCCTCTTCAATATGGAATACAGATCTAGGCTGTTCCTCTCCGGAAAGGAGTAGCAGAACTGGAAAAAGTTTAGAGAATGGCAGTTAGGACATTTAGAAGTGGAATGACTTTGATACAAGGAACAAAAGGGTAGGCTAGAACTTGTTAGCCTGGAAAATAAATGAGTTTGGACATAACAAAGGTCTGTAGAGTTCAATGACCCAAAAAAACCCAGAATTTTTACTGTCTCTTCCAGTGCAAAATACATGTCACCAAACAGCTAACCATAACTAAGTTAAGGAAAGGGGAGGTTCTTCCCAGTGCTGTGTAGGATGTTAAGTACATCTGGATGTTCGAAACTCTGTGAGTTTGCAGTCGAAGAAACTAATTTGCATTTAAGAAGTAGAAGTTCCTTGAGATGGTAAAAAGTGGAAGCTGAAAGGTTGCTTGTGGAAAGTATCCTACATTCTTGATCTTGTCTTTTTTTTTTTTTTTTTTTTTTATATGCTTACTTATAGGTTCTACTGAGATAGACTTCTAGTCTGTATGGACACACTTCTGCTGCTGTTCTTATATCTGCAGACAGAACCTAAGAGCAGTGTTTGAGTGTAGCTTGAAGTCAGTGCTCACTGATTCACTTTGCTCTTTTCAGTGTAGTGAGCTTGGCCATGCCTATGAACATTGTGACATTAATGCAGCGAGTGTCTTGGGATGAGTGCCTTATGCTTTTTTTCGTGATGCATTGCAGGTAGATGGTTATTCCAGACAAATGAGCCTGGAGGTACTGATCACACTAGCCAGTTGTGTGTGGTTATTTCAATCCTGGTGTCAGGCAAGCTGGGCAGGAGAAGGCTTCTTGCTGTGGTTTGCTCCTGCACAGCTCATGCTGTGATCAGGCTGCAGGCTGAACCTGGTGTTTTTGTCAAGGGTTTTCTGTGAATACTGTTGGCACTGGAGAAGGGAGGTGCTGGGGCAGGGACAAGATGTGATATTGATCTAGGAGATCAAACTGGTTGCCTTTTGTGGAGCCTGTCAGCCTTACTGACCTTGGTTGAAACGTGCAGGGCCCCACTCAGCCCATGTCCTTTGAGGTCCACTCACTTTGTTGTGTTACTTACTCTTCTGACTCAGTGGACTCCACCCCACCTATGGTGAAGGGGCTCCACTGGAATATGAGCCCTTGTGCAACCATGAGGGGAACCAGCTTCCATGTGAGAGGGCAGGGAGGACAAGAACTCACTCACAGCACTGGGGAGTCTTGGGAATAGAGAGCTTGGCAAGGGCACCTTACTTGTGCGTGCACAGAAAAGACCTCCTGCTGTGGCAGGGGCAAATGTGCTTTTTTTGGTCATTACTGTCGACGTTCAAGGGGATTCTCATGTGTTTAAAAACAGATGTGTGATTTCAAGCAGAGTAGCAAGATCCTGTCCTTTCTCTAATCCTGTTCCTGTGCCTGCTTCCACTCACTTCTCCCACCTCCCCTTCCAGTTGCTGAGCATGAAGAGCTGGAGTGATATGAGGCAAGAGGTGATGTTCCTGACCAACGTAAATGCCTCAGACTCCTCTACACAGATCTACCAGGCTGTGTCACGCATTGTGTGTGGCCATCCTGAAGGCGGAGGTCTCAAAATTAAGTCCCTCAACTGGTATGAGGATAACAATTACAAAGCACTGTTTGGAGGCAACAGCACTGAAGACGATGTGACTAACTTCTATGATAACTCCACAAGTAAGTGTAACTCTATCACAGCCTAAGGTCAAATCAGCTTAATGGATTTTGTTGCTAGTGTTTCTCAAACTCTACAGGTGAAAGAGGTGGTCTTAAGAGACAGCACACCTTCCACTGTTTCAGAAAGGCATGTGCACATGCCTTTGACACCAGCGATGATATTGGCATACAGGAGATTCACAGGGCCCTTGTGTAGAATCCACAGAAAGGTCTGCAGTGGGCCTGCAGCAGCGTTGTGAAAGCAGTGCAGAACTAGCAGCGTGGCTCTCAGTGCTGCAGGCTACCTGTGTGCTCCACGGTTTGCTGAGCAGACCATGGAAGCTTCTGCTGAAAAGGGCTTTTGTGAAGCTTTGCAGTAGAGCAGGGCTTTTGTTGTCTGGCAAGTGCTGTGCTTTCATCTGTAACTGTCCTTGAAGTCCACACAAATGGGGCACTTTGCTTTCTGCAACTGTCACCATGCCATTCAGCCACTCACCCTTGTCTTCTCCTCAGCACCCTACTGCAATGAGCTGATGAAGAACCTGGAGTCCAGCCCGCTTTCCAGGATTATCTGGAGGGCTTTGAAACCCTTGCTGATTGGGAAGATCTTGTACACTCCAGATACACCAGCCACAAGGAAGGTCATGAGTGAGGTAACTCTAGCCCTATTTCTGATATGTCGAATGAGATATGTCCTCTGTCTGTGCAGCTTAGCTGCTCTGTGTTAAACTGGGCCCAGACACAAACCTAGAAGGGATTGCCTGCAAAGCACAGCCTACCTAGTCTCTCACTTCCCATGCACTTGTTTTAGAAGGCTCAAGGAGAAAAGACAAAGCTGAACTGTTTTTCCAGATTTGTCTGGAAGCTTTTCTGGTGGTGCCTTTTGATTATCTGTAAGCTTTGCATTCTCTAGGGAAGGCCTTGGTAAGCTTCCAGGTATCCTTCCTCTCCCATTGCAGATAGCTTGGTGGATCCTTTGTAATATCCCATTGTGGTTTACCTAATGTGTTCTCTACTTCCCTATGCTCCATCAGCAAAGCTCCTCTAGCACATGGGGAAGGGCTACCTTGGTGTGTCCTTCTTCTCCAAGGTATTCATTCCCAACCAAGTCTTGAAAGACAGTGATCAGTTACACTCTGTATTGCCAAGTGCTCCAGATTTTCACTACTGTGGTCCTTGCAGAAACACAGCTGCTGTTTAAATATAAGCAACACTGAGTACTTCACTTGACAGGTCAGTGCACTCTCTCAGCCTCCAGTGGATCTCTGCCAGCTTTTGGAAATAACCTTCCTCTCTTCTTTGCCGACAGGTGAACAGGACATTCCAGGAGCTGGGTGTGTTTCGTGACCTCGGGGGGATGTGGGAGGAGATAAGCCCGAAGATTTGGATGTTTATGGAAAGTAGTCAGGAAATGGATCTCATTCGGGTCAGTATGCTGTCCTTGAATCCAGAATCACCACTGTTGTCTTCTGCAACAAGTGATGAAATATTTATTTTAGGTGATGCTTCGGTGCTGAGCTGCACAGATAAATAGTGTGGATGTGGCCACTTCTTGAAACACATTGTGACCGTACCACCTTGCACTGTGCTTGGTATTCCTTGCTCTGTGTAATGAGCTGCTGCAAGCAGGAGCAGTGTGTGTTTTAACACCAATTTCTTATCTGCCTCAGTGGGGAAATGGGCTGCTTCTGATTAGTTTCTTCCAGTGTCGCTCTAATGCGATACAGTGTTTTTATAAACTGGGAACCTGTAGGGTTGGTGACATGTTCAGCTCCCAGTGCTGTCCACAGTGGTGCTTTCTTGACGGCAGCAATGCAAAGTGAGCAGCTGTATACATAGATCAGATCCTGGAGGGTGCCACATGGCCTCAGGCCCTGTTGGGTACAGTATGAATTGAGTAGTTATCTTGCTAGAGATGAACCTGCATGCCTGGCAGTAATCTGGCACAAATCTTGCAAAAACTTAATCTGGAGTTGGATGGTATGGTTAATTTAGTAATACTTGGGTGCTCATGGGAAAAAAAAGCAAACATCACCCTATGGCTGATTGCTTCATAACAACATGCATAGCATACTGGACCATGAAAAAGGGCTGGGAGTCTCGTTCAGATTTGACATGCTTTCTGCCAGCTCGTTGGCTCCCCAGAGCATTGTGTCATGTGTTAGAACTGCATTTCTAGGGCATTATCTGCCCAACTGTTCGCTGTTGCTTCCTCAGGTGCTACTCTTGAGGGGTGTATCTCTCCAGCCTGTGCTAATGTCTTTGGACCCACAGTAATGTAAAACTGGGTTGTGGAACAAAGAAACAGTTGTAGAGTAGCTTGTCTCTGCAAGACAGCTGGTTGAATGTCACAGTGCAGCTGTTACACAGGACCCTTCCCAGGTCTTCTAAGCCTTGAATTTCCTTTCTTGTTTACCTCAGTGTAATAATGTGCTGAATAGTCTCTGACACATCCTATTGCACTTGCCCATCAATACGATATACCAGAGGGTGAGAGACATAATTTTCATCACTCCCGTTGCCTCTGTTGGGTTTGTTAATGCTAATTTCATAGATGTTGGCACCAAAGAAATGAAAACTGTAGACAAGAGCTGTAGATGGAACCATTTGCTGCAGAAAGTACAGACAAAGTTAAAGTTTGGATATCGGTTTGTAGCTGTGTCCTCATGTTGCTGGGTTGTTTTTTTTTTAATCAGCCCTAGCCTTTTTTTGTTTTATATTTTATTCTTCTTATGAAGCCTGCTGCCTCTGGTGGTTAATTCTTGATTTTGCCAGCAGTCTGGTTTCCTCCTCTGTATTGGCGCAGTAGCAGGGGTTCATTTTTGCCACCTGTTACACTTCACAGATGCAGGAGTACTTCTCGGTCAGTGTCTGGGCAACATCCCATCCTCTTCAAAGTTGTAGCATGGGTCAGTTGTACATGAATAAGCTGAGTTGCCTCTTTGTGGCTGCTTTCAAGAAGGAGATTGGTCCTTTGCTGTTTCTTAGCCACTGAGGCCGCTGTGCTGCTGGGTGACCGGTCATCACCTCTCAATTTTCTGGGTGTTGCAATCTCTTTGGCATGTTGCTTCCTGCTGATAGAGGGGAAAATGCTTTGCTTGCCCGCCGCTGACACACCCAGCTTGCTGCTAACGCAGCTGCTAACTTCAGGGAGGACATGTGCCCCTGGAGTTAAGGAGCTTTGCTGTTGAACATGATGAGGCTGGGCCCCGTCTCTGCAGACATGTGCTGCTGAAGGGGCCTACTGCAAGCCAAACTCAGAGAAGACAGCAGCACAGATGATCACTATTTGCTTGGATTTCCCTTTTCCATGTTCTACTTTGCCAGTTTGGTCTATTCTGTTTCCCCAGTTTACAATGTTGTTTTTTAAGCTGTGTTAACCATTACTCTCTGGTTTGGTCTTTACAGCAGATCTTGAGGAGTTCCTTACTCTCAGCTCCATTCTTTGTTCTGGCAGAAAATCCATTTCCTGTTTTTAGTGGTTAGGACTTTTTTCTTTCTTTTGCAGGAACTTTTTTCTTCATTCCTTTTTTCCTTTTTTTTTTTTTTTCTTTTTTTCATGTTTTCTTCACCTTCAGTTCAATTGTGCCTTCTCCTCTTGCCTGCCCTTACATTGTCTGCCCATAGGACTGGTTTTCCCTTCAATACCAGGTGCTTCTACCTAGACTGCACTTGTGTGGGGCCTGTTGTGAGGCCACAGCCTGTCCCCAGAAAGCTAGCAGTTAGATCAGGTGAAAAAAAAAAACACTGTCCCAGATGGGAGAACAGAGAAGCAGGGCATCATGACTGTAGAGAGCTGCTTCAGCCAGCCCTGATGGTGCAATAGCAAAACGTGTCAGAAAAGACACCCAGTCCATGGTGCTGGTGTGAGGCCTTCTACAGAGAGCTGGAGGTAGCCTCTATAGCTCATGGGAGACTTCAATCACCCTGATATTTGCTAGGAAGATCACACAGCCAGGCACAGACAGTCCAAAAGGCTCTTGCAGTATATCAATGATAACTCAATGATGCAGGTAGTGGAGGAACCAACAAGGAGAAGTGTACTGCTGGACCTTGTATTAACTAATAAAGAGGGACTGGTTGAGGACATTAAGGTCGAGGACAGCCTTGGGGACAGTGATCATAACATGGTGGAGTTTAGTATTCTACAGGGTAGAATCAGACCAACAAGTAGAATTACAACCCTGAACTTCTGCAGAGCTAACTTTGTGCTCTTCAGGGACATGCTTGCAGAAATCCCATGGGCTAAGGCTCTGGAGGGTAAAGGAGCCCAGGAATGTTGGCTAATTTTTAAAGACCATTTCCTCCAAGCCCAAGCTAGGTGTGTTCCCCTGAGTAAGAAATCAGGTAGATATGCTAGGAGACCTGCATGGCTGAGCTAGAAGCTCCTGAAGAAAATCTCAGGGAAGGAGGAATCTTACAATTCAAGGAAGAAGGGACTGGTCACTTGGGAGAACTATAGAGAAGATGTCAGGGTATGTAGGAAGGCAACAAGGAAGGTCAAAGCCCTCTTGGAACTGAAGCTGGTGAAGTAAAAGAGAACAAGAAAGGCTTCTTCAAATACATCAGTAGAAAAAGGAAGAACAGGAAGGTGTGAGGGGGCACTGCTGAATGAGGAGGGAGCCTTGATAACTGAGGATGCAGAGAAGGCA
>WAAF01001699.1:0-15611 GCA_013400475.1 Tricholaema leucomelas
AATCAGAGGGATGGATTAGGTTAGGGAGTCTTCTGGCGATGTCCCTAACCAGGGCACCAGGAAGGGGGCAGACCTCCCTGTGAGATGGGTTGGGATGACAAATTGGTCCCTCTGTCCCCCTCAAGACTGAGTCCCCAACAACTACGACTCCTCTCTTTTTCTTGTTTTTTGTGGAGCTAGTCATCACAGTTGGTGGGGACTGCTCCACCCTAGGCATCATCCTGGTTGGGATTTCGTTTATTTAAAGACATAATGAATAGCTTTCCATGGTAAAAATCCTCAGTGGTCATGTCACAGTCATTATTTCTGACAAAGATAATGAATTCTCAGCCCTGTCTCTCAGCTCATTTTTTCTCAGCAAGATAGCGAAAGCTGTGAGAGCTGTAGGAAAGAGAGCTTTGCATATTAGTGTATTATGGTCTAAGCACCGTTTGTCAGTTTTCACATGCTTCCAGTTCTCTTGGCTTGCTGTAAGTCCATCAGGTACTAAAGACTCAGAATCCCATGCATAGCATCTACCTCCATTATTGGCAGCACTTAGACTAGAGGTCAAAAACTCATGTGGTGAGCACAAGAGTAGTTTTGTCTGCTTTCACATTCCTGTTGTTGCCAGGGTAACTACACCTTCCAAAATTGCTGTTTGCAGAAGATCTGTCTGCCTTACCATGACCACAGGCTCACCAACAGACAGCATCACAGTATGGTAGCATTGCAGGGAAAAGGGTGAGATTGGCACACCTCACTTTTATACACAAGGTGATCAGATACAAAGGCTTCTTAAAATGCCATGGCCAAAAGCACATAAAATAATCACAAAAACTTTAATATCCAGTATTTTTATGCCTCAGGACAGGAAAGAGAGCTCATGAATCTCTACAGGCTGTACCTAAAGGATCAATATCACTTTGGTACAAGCGACCTTATCCTTTCCAACTACTGTGCAGTCCTATAGCAATTTGAGTTAATGTCTCAGAAAGAAATCCAGCTGTAAAATCCTCTGAAGTTTAGAGGTAATTGCATCAAATTCCAGCTTTGCATAAAACTTTCCCCTTTATGTCAAAATGAACCAAAGCCCCAGCTCTGAGCACTGCATTCAGGGCCAGCCCAGAATTTGCTGTTGTAGCTCAGATTTATTTGCAGAAATGGTATCTAAGTGTGGCAACTAAGCACAAAATTAATGATCCACATGCCATCATGGCTTTGTATGAACATAAACCTTAAAGAAAGTGTTTGAAATGTTGGAAAAAAACAAAACCAGATGTATTCAGCAGAGGTTAGTTAGGCTGGAAGGGGCCTACTTTTTGTTGCTTTCAGATATTCACTCATCTACCCACACTGACTTTTAAAGAACATTTTGAGCATGCTTGTTTTCAGATCTTTGCAAACATGCCACAACAAAGCACTCTGAATACAAAGACAGTGGCAGTGAATGACTCAGAGGTTCACATCCTCAGTTTCTTCTTAACTTCACACTGCCATCAGTCCACAAATCCACCCAGGAATTCTCAGTATCAGTATCAATAATTTAATTATATACATTTGAGATAACGTATTGAATGTGGAGTGGGTGGGAAAAATAGGGTGGTGAAGGAACTAAAAAGGGAGGTCAAGAACATCATGGCAAAGTGAAGATGTGGAAGGGAGAAACTGAGAAGGAAAGGCAAGCAAGAAAAGATGGAAGCAACGCAACTTCCTCCTTGAATGACTCTTGATATATCAGTGACACGTGGCAAAAATAACCAATCGCCTTCATAAAAACCATCTTTGGCTTTTGGTCTTTAGGCAATTGTCCCACTGACCTCAGCAGATGCTTTGCACAGTAACAAAAGGAGCATAAAATTCTGATTGTCCTAAAGGAATTCAGCCCTCATTGCTGGATGAATGTGATTCCCTCAATTTAGGAACAGCTCTGCCTCAGAATATTTAAGGTTTGCTCCTATGATTTGTTATTTCTTTGAGATTGTGCACTTAATGTTCTTCTGAAGTCTTACATTGTTAAGTGCAAAAGGTTTTCCTTAATAGTTAAAAAAAAAAAAAAAAAAGTGACTGTCAGGAATTCTAAAGTGCTGTTTATGGTCCTTTTTCACTTAGCTGTGTTTTTGCTGAGAATTCTAATGTTTATGTACTGCATAGGCAATGTAAGTGATTTATTTACATGTTCACACTGGTTTAAATGACCAGTACACTCTGCTACTACAGAATTATGCTTCATCAACCAAATAATCTCACTGATAACAGTGAGACCAAAAAAAAAAAAAAAAAAAAAAAAGGGAAAAAGAAGAAATAAAGTGCTCCTTAGTATAAGCAAGAACGTGCAGTTAAAGATAAAAGCTAGAGGCAGTTCTTTCTGAATCTCCATAGGAAAGGCTTAACAATTATCAACTTAATAAAACAGTTCTGTTAATGTTATAAAAATGGCCCTGCAGCCACTGGGAACCTTGAGTTCATGCGGCGCTAGACAGAACCCAAGTGTTCTGTGCACACTGTGCAGATACCGCCTGTGGAGAGGCTCCTCCTCTCCCCCAGTGCCTTTTGTTTTATGTAGCAAACAGTTGCACCTTGTCTCCTGACAGGCTGGGACATTATCTCTGGTGAAACACCTGCTGGCGCATAGTGCCAGCACAGGGCGCTCCAGCAGTCTCCTGTGCAATGTCTTCTCAAGCCTTTTATACAATACCCTGTGATTCGTGCGTGTCTTGCCCCAAACCATTGCCTCGTCAAATACAACACAGTATCATAGAATCATGAAGTGGTTGGGTTGGAAGGGACCATTACAGGTTGTCTAGTTCCAACTCCTCTGTTATGGGCAGGGACACGTTCCAGTAGACAAGGTTTCTCAGAGCTGTGTCCAGCCTGGCCTTTAACCTTAACAGGGATGGGACATCCTCAACTTGTCTGATCAATTTGTGCCAGTGTTTTATCACTCTCATAAAAAACGTCTTACTTTCATCTAGTCTCAATCTCCCTCTTTTAGTTTAAGAACATTACTTCTTATTCTATCACACTAGGGCCTGTCAAAGATTGTTCTCATTTTTCTAATAAGCCTGCTTTAAGTTCTGAAAGGCCACAAGATCTCCCCAGAGCTTTCTGTTCTCCAGGCTGAAAAGCAGCAACTCTGTTAGCCTGTTTTCATAGGAGAGCTGGTGTCCCATCCATTCATCTTCACAACCTTCCTTAGGACCTCCTTGAGCAAGTCTATGTCTTTCTTACATTGAGGCCACAGAGCTGAATGCAGTACTCCAGATGGAGTCCCAGGACTGTGGAATAAACTGGGGGAATCACCTCCCTCAGACCACTGGTCATGCCTTTTGACACAGTCCAAGATGCAACTGGCTTTCTGGGCTCTGAGTGCGCATTGTTGGCTCATACTCAGTTTCCACATGACATCCAGGATACCCTTTGCAGAGAGCAGGCTGCCAACAGGAAGAGTGAATAATTTTATTTTTTTAACTTTGTTCACACAGGCAGCCTTTGTCCTCGCTGTCAACTTGTCATTACATAACTCCACAAGGCTGCTCACCTTCCTTCTACTTTCTCTTCATCCTTGAAAGAGAGGGTAATGAGCTGCTGTGCAGACATTTGGCTGTTCGCTGGGGTCAGCCCATACTGAGCAGGGGCAGAATGTGTAGCCAGAATCACATTTCCTTTTCTTTTTTTAACTTAGGTTTTAACTTTTGCCTTTAAAAATAGTGAACAAAATTACAAGAAAGGTCTGACAACTGGGTATCTGCTGTCTTAAAAAGAGACTGAACAGAAACTCAGTTGCCTGTATCTAAATGTCGGTGTAATTGTGCTGTCTGTATAAAACAGAAGCCTTTATGTTAGATCACAAGTCTTCCTGATATACCATTTTCACAAGAAAAAAATATTCCTCATTTTCAAGGTTTCCTGTACATTAATACTGAACTCCCTCTGTGCTCAGTCCTGGGTCCATTACTCATGCAAGCTCGACTTTTATTCTATTAAAATATCCAATGGAGACAATACTCCAGGTGGGGTGTCAGAAGAGCAGAGAGGCAGCAGAATCACTCCCCTCAAGCTTCTGTCCATTCTGTTTTTGATGCAGCCCAGCATTCAGTTAGACTTTGGTCAGTATATTTTCATTGTGGCTGTGATTCTTGTAAAGTGACGGTGGTGCCTTTCAAAGTGTGCTTGCACTCTGGGCAGGAGGGGTCTTGGGTACATTTCCCAAGCAACGAGAGTTTCAGGTGTGATTAGGGAGTGCCTACTTGTCCCAAATGAGCTTGCACCAGGACAGGGTGATACCAGATTGTCTGAACTCACTGCTTTGGTAGGTATGGTCAGAAAGTGCTGGATCATCCCAGTTCACTGCACTTGCAGTCAAACAAAAACAATATTGAGCCACTGCCCTTGCAATTAAGGCAAGAATCTAGCTGGTGGCCAGCCACAAGTGGTGTTCCCCAGGGCTCAGTACTGGGGCCAGTTCTCTTTTGTATCTTTATCAATTACTTGGATTAGGAGATTGAGTGCACCCTCACTAAATTTGCAGATGGCACTAATTGGGTAGGAAGGCTCTACAAAGAGATCCGGACAGGCTGGATAGATAGGCTGAGGACAGTTGTATGAGGTCTAATGAAGCCAAGTACTGGGTCTTGGACTTGAGTTACAACAACCCCAAGCAATACTGCAGTCTTGGGCATAGTGGCTAGAAAGCTGACCAGCAGAAAAGAACCTCAGGGTGCTGGCTGACAGCCATCTAAACATGAGCCAGCCGTGTGCCGAGGTGGCCAAGAAGGCCAACAGCATCCTGGCCCGTATTACAGAGTGGTCAGCAGGAGTAGAGAAGTGATCCTGCCCCTGTACGGGGCACCGGTAAGCCTGGACCTCAAGTACTGTGTTGAGTTCTGGGCCCTTTGCTATAAGGACATTGAGGTGCTGGAGCCAGTACAGAAAATGACAACTAAGCTGGTGAAGGGCCTGGAGAACAAGTTGTATGAGAAGCAGCTAGGGTAGGTGGGTTTGTTTTGCCAGAAGAAGAGAAGGATGAGAGGAGACCTTCTCACTCTTTACAGCTCTCTGGAAGGAGGCTGGAGTCAGGTGGGGGCTGGTCTCTTCTCTCAAGTAACAAGTAACAGGACAAGAAAAAATGACCTCAGGCTGCACCAGGAGAGGTTCAGGTTGGACACTGAGAGAAACATTTTAATGAAAGAGTTGTTAAGCCCTGGAACAGGTTGTCCAGACCAGTGGTGGAGTAACCATCTCTGGAGGAATTTAAAAGCCTTTCAGTGGTGCTGCTGAGGGAATTTTGTTTAGTGCTGGCCACTTGACTCCGTCATCTAAGGCTGGTCCTTCCCAGCCTAACCAATTCGAGCAGCGCTGGCCGCTGCCAGCACCCTGGTAACAGCCCGCGGTAAAGCATCCGCGCCAACACAGCTCCCACCCCTGCCCCACGCCCACAAGGCGGCGCTTCGCTCCTCTCCTGCCAAACTACAACTCCCGGCATGGCACGCGCCCGACGTAAAGCGCGCCGCCTGCCATAAAGCGAGCCGGCCAGAGTGGCTGGTGCCGCTGCCGCCATCATGTACCACAGCAGCACTCAGCGGCGGCACTGGACTTTCCGCGGCGAGGAGGAGCTGACGAAGTGCCGGGCCGAAGCAAACCGCAAGTTCCGCAGCAGGGTGACGGCGAGTGGGAAGGTGTGGGCGAGGGGCCGTGAGGAGAAGGCTGGGGGCGGCGGGCCCGGTTGCGGCCTCCTCCCGGCCAGCCTTCCCCTGCACCTGGGAGGGGAGGAGGTGGCTACACTGGAGCGCAGCAGGTAACTGAGACACAGCTTTCTTCGTCTCAAGGTCCAGCCTACCGACCCTGTTCTTTTGGAGCCTCATGAGGAGCTGGCGATATGCAAGCACTATGAAAAGCGGTTGCTGGATTTCTGCACCGTCTTCAAACCTGCCATGCCGAAATCCGTGGTGGTAAGCAGCCATGCCTGCTCGGGGTGACTTCTGTTTACGGTCAGTGGAGATGCAGGCTTTGCCTCTTCCGTGTTTCTTGCTCCATGTCTTGCCGCTTGTCTTTTTTTTGACAGCACGGATGTCTTTTAAAGTTCGTTTGACTTCCAGTGCTGCAGTCTGTCTCAGACAGTGGTTTATCTCTTTCTATTTTGAGGGCATTGCAGCTGTTTCCAAAACAAGAGTTAGTTTTCAGATTTATCCATTTCTTGTGTCTGTTACACTTTCCAGGACAACTTTAAATCCTTTCCTTAAGCAAAGAGTAGAAACAAACCTAACGGTCTATGGATAGATGACGAATAACAGGAGAGTGCTGTAGTTAAAGGAGGTAGTACAAAATCGGGGTTGTTTGGTTATTTCTCAGGCACTGATCTTTGACCCCAAAACAAACTGTTTGAAGAATCTGTGCAGGCAGTAAACTGACCTACACAGGAAAAGGAGAAAATATTTTCGATCTGACTTACATTGAATGCATAAGTGGTTTCAGGACACAGAGTGTGGAGCTTAACAGCTGAAACAAAGAATTAAACTGTGTTTCTTTTGTTACCTAGCCATTAAGATGTGTAATGTGTATTGTCCCTCTCAGTCCTTCCTTTTTCTGGCAGGTGTGGTAGGCAACAAAGATAAACAATAATTTTTCTGAAAATGCATTTGAAGTATAGTAGTAGCCATCCATTACAAGCTCTGTAGGGCCAGACTTTATATTTTAGCAGTGACCCCTGCAGATTATGTGTGCTGGATCTGACTCGCCAAGTAATGGTTTTGTAAAATAGCAGCTTTCATGCCTGTGGGGTTCAAAGCAGCATGGCAGTTTGGCTCACATCAGTAATTCTAAACACACACATGTATAAATGTGTTAGGCGATTTACTGAGTCAAAAAGTCAAATGTGTGGGGTTGCTTACAATTTACAAGATAATTTTTTTTCAGCCTCTAGTTAGTTGTTAAACGTCACTTTGTATTGTTTTCTCATGAAGATATATGAGGCTCCCTGACCATTGTCTTCCTAAATATATATATAGAAAAGGAAGAAAAGATAAGCAAGCTGCCTTTTGTTAGTCTTGCAGGCATAAATGCAGTAGACTTCAAAATATTTACTGATACAGCATGGTGTGCATGTTAGTGTATCTTACGTCTGTAGTGTATGTTCACACCTGTGACTTCATTTTTCTTTTTTTTTTTTTCTGGACCCATTTTTGCTTCAATACCTCTCACTTTCGTTTTCTAGGGAACAGCTTGCATGTATTTCAAACGCTTTTACCTTAATAACTCGGTGATGGAGTATCATCCTCGGATAATAATGTGAGTTATCTGCATATCTTAAGTTCTGTTAATTGGAATGCTGGGGATATAATCCTTTTATCCTTAAAGACCTGAAGAAATGATACAGGAGATCAAATAGCTTAGATAGGAGTACAAGTGTGGTCACTTCTGGCTTCGATTTGGCAAAATATGCTTTGTTCAGAAAGTGTTGTTTTGAAGACAGAATTTTTTTAAGAACTCTTGATAAAAAGATGGATGCTGCATTTGCCAATTTCTTGTTATTGTTTCTTATTTTTCCCTCCTCAAGGTTAACATGTGCATTTTTAGCCTGCAAAGTAGATGAATTTAATGTGTCCAGTGCACAGTTTGTTAGCAACCTTCGAGAAAGCCCTGTTGGACAGGAAAAAGCTCTTGAACAGATACTGGAGTATGAACTACTGCTTATTCAGCAACTGAACTTTCATCTGATTGTCCACAATCCGTACAGGCCATTTGAGGGATTTCTGATTGATCTCAAGGTACTGTTTATTTATATGCTATGCACTTTATATACTAACATAAGACAAATGTACTCTGAATTGTATTAGGAGCCTTTATATCCTTTAATGCCTGTGATCTTAAAAGAGAAGTGTTAAAAGTGGTAGGCAAATACCTGAAAGCAAATTTATTTAGTTGTGACCTGCCTTTTTAGCTTCACACAGCAATTAAGTTCCATTATTGTTGAACTATGTGTTCTGAGCTCACAAACCAGCAAATGAGGAATCAGATACTTACTTTCCATAATACTTGCTTCTTAGACTCGTTATCCGGTGCTGGAGAATCCTGAAGTTCTGAGAAAATCTGCTGATGACTTCCTCAATCGAGTGGCTCTGACAGATGCATATCTGCTCTTTGCTCCATCACAGATAGCTCTCACTGCCATATTATCTAGTGGTTCAAGAGCAGGAATTAATATGGAAAGGTAATACTTTCCTTTTGGTTTAAGTTTCATTTAAACATTTCATTTGGTTCTTATACAAAGCCTTGTTCTAGAGACACTTAACTAGAAGTGTGTATCTGCTGATTGTTAGTAGTCTGGTACATTCTTTAAGTATGTTTCAAAAACTGAAAACTGAATTGCTAATGGTGAGTTTTGGAGTTTGCTTCATTTTCTTTATTTTGGTTTCTTTTTTGGATGTGTAATTGTGTTTGTTTTTGAGGTGTTTTGGTTGTCTTTTTTCCATTTAAAAAGACTAAATGCAATTAGTTGATGTCTGGTTTCTGTATTCGTTTGGAAGAAGACAAAAAATGGTGAATTCTCCCTAGGGAGAACAGCTTTTCAGACTTACCTTGAAGATTGGAGTGAAGAAAATGGAAATACAGTGGAAACTGAGTATGAAACAGCTAGAGGATCACTTAAAGTAAAAAATAGGCTTGTAAGATGTCAGGCTCCAATTAGGGTGAAATTGCACTGAGCTGACAATGGCTGTTAAGCATGTGGAAACAACTGAAGAGCTGTACCAGCCAAATACAGTATGCATATTTTAGATCTGTTGCTTTTTCCTTCCACTGGTGTTTGCAAAGGTGCTACCAAACATCTTTCTGTCATTGGTGAAAAGCATGGTTTGTTTGGTTTGATTCTTTCTGAAGCTAAAACATACTACTTTCTTCAGAAAAACAATAGAGACAGTAGATTATTTAAGCAGCTACATCTGAAGTGTTTTAATTACATGATGCTCTGTGTGAGCATTTTTTCCATCTAGAGTGTAACTCTTTCAGGCACTAAGGCTGAATGCAAACAGCTTGTTGTAAAGAAGCATTTCTTTCACCTGCTCTAAATGAATCTGAAATCTCTACTCTAAAAGTGTCAGAGTATCCTCAACATGGTTCACTGTCCTCTCAGAATAGTATGAAAACATTCAGGTGCTTACTCTAACTTGAAATTTGTTGATCTCATTCTTGCATTACCTGTACTACTTATGCCAAAATTCCTGGAAGCATGCTTACAAAACCTTAGAATGATTTGTAGGTAATGTGTGAATCATGGTGTGTGAACTTCCTTAGTATGTTCATGGAGAACTCAAGTCTCTCACCATACAGTTGCTATAACTTTGCCTTTTGTTGCTTTACCTGGGTTTGAACTCCTGGACACGAGATGCTAATGCTGCAGTTCAGGTTCTATGGGCTTGTGAGTAGGTATACCTACATAGGCGGAATGGAATGTGGAGGGCAACGTCCATGTTAGTGTACAGGTGAAGAAGACCTTCAGGAAAAACTGGGTGCCACTGTACTCTGGTTAATAGCTGGCTCCGTATTAACCTTCATTTCTATTTAACCTGGTATCAGCACAAGGTGAAATAATACTTTGAAATTTGAGTTCTACAAGGGCAGTGATGTTATGAGCAGCTTCCTAGTAGCTGTTGTTTCAGTGTGGACTGTGTGTGCCTGTGAGTTAAGTTTGAAGTTAACACAAACTGAGTAGATTGATACTTTGGAGCCTTCTGATTTCTTTTAACTACAAGTGCACTTTGCAGAAGGGATAAAACTGCTTGATGGTTGTGGATCTTGGTGTGTTGAAGTTATACTGAGGTGGTGTGTGTGGATACTGATTTTCCTACTAAAAGAAAATTTAAATCTGAGGGAAGACAAAGAGACCCACAGACTTTTACAAAGTGGCATTTAGGATTTGCTTCCAGCTGCCAGGAGAAGCAGTCCCATCCTGCAAGCTTGGATCCCTAACTCTTCCTGAAGACTGCTCTTGTGGAGTGTTTGCTTTTTCTAGGACTCATACTCTGAAGTAGCGGGATGATAGTGTGGCAATTCGCAGAAGCTTTGATTTTTAAGTTGGCTTAACCCAGTGGTTACTTGGAAATGTTGTGTGGTGCTGGCACTTTGGTTTGGTAATGGCAGGGGGAAGGCTGATGTAACATTCTTGCAGAATAATGTTGCAAGTGACAGACTTTCTTTCTCATCACTTTATAGCCGTAACTGTGATGTGCTACTGTTCTTAGACTAAGCAAAGCTGTAACAGATGTGAATAATAATATATTTTATTGACTAATGGTTGTTGCCAGAAGTCATGACACTTTAAGAACATACTCCTCTGTGTCTCTTTGCAGCTATTTATCAGAAAGTCTTATGCTGAAAGAAGAAAAACCATCCTTAGCCAGCCTGCTGGAGAACATGAAATGTAAGTAAAGATTGGACGAATACAAGCAAAGCAAGTAGGACATAGGCAGTAGAATGAACTACTTAGCTTGTAGATGCAAAGGTGAAGAACACCAAGACTTTTCTTGGGTATGAACAAATTAAATTGAAAGGCAAAAGGCTCGATGCTGCTTAGAGCAGCAAGAGCTGTAGTCATTGAAGTGGTAGCAATTGACTTCAGAAGGGAGAAATGTACTCTGGGAATGAGATAATGTTTTTTTAAGTCAGAAAAATGACAGCTTCAGGCAAAAGGCCGCACATAGCTACTTCGGCCACCAGAGGGTTCCTGTTCTAGGCTAAATGATTTAAACGCTAAGTGTTATGCCAGGATTTGCACTTCACTTCTCTTTTGCAGTTGCAGAGATGTTTCAGAATATGCTTAGGTTTGTTGTTTGTCTCACTAGCAAACCTACACATCTTCTGAAGCCTCTTAATATATTGGTATTAAAGATTAAGAATGCTAGCATGGCTTAATAAGAAAATAGGGAATGCAGGACATGGATTTTTACCTTTTTGTTAATTAAATAAAAAGGCTGGGATATGAAATTCCCAGTAAGTAATTGATTAGTTAATGCTTTAAGATAATGCTTTAAAATGAGAGAGTGATAGCACTAAAAATGCAATCCTTTTGATGCTGAGTGCACCTTACAAGTCACTAAAGTCTACAGATCCATTTTAAATTCATAGAAATCTACAATGGTTTGAGTTGGAAGGGACCTTAAAGGTCACATAGTTCCATTCCCCTGCCATGACACCTCCCACTAGACCAGGTTGCTCAAGGCTCCTTCCAGCCTGACCTTCAAAACTTGTGGGGTTGGAACCTCCACAACTTCTCTGGGCAACCTTTTCCAGTGCCTTACCACCTTCATGGTGAAGAATTTCTTACTGATGTCTAAATCAAGTGTCTTCCCATTTGAAGCTGTTACCTCTTGTCCTGTCACTACAAGCCTTTGTCAAGTCCCTCTGTAGCTGCCCTGTTGGCTCTTTTCAAATACTGAAAGGTTGCTGTAAGGTCTTCCTGGTGCCTTTGTTTCTCCAAGCTGAAGAGTTCCAACCCTCTCTGCCTGCCTTCATAGGAGAGGTTCCAACCCTTGTGCCCCTTGTGGACGCACTCCATTACCTTCCTATATTCTATATATTACTACATTCAGTGTGTTCTTCCCATATCCTATTAGATTTATGAAATTTAAGGTGCTCTTCCCTTTCTCTTCCTGATAGTAAATCCAGTCTTCAGGTTTCCATTACTGAGATGCAAAGGAAATGCTGGGATCACTTATTCCTCACTTGCAGGAGGGAAATCTTGAAGCATCTGTAAATGGCTAGTTGTACAGGTAACTGGTGCCAGGGTTAAAAATACTGCTTCTAGAAGGGTAGCTGTAGATGAAATCGCATTCTTAAGACTACAAACAATCTCTTTTTTAAGAACGAGGTAAAATGCTGAATGCGACAGTAGGTGTGCTTTTTCAGGCTTGTTAAGAGTGATGTGAACTCTGATTCTGGATATCCTTAAGGTAAATTGTAGCAACGATGCCAAAGGCACATCTCAGTGTAGCTCTTTGTGCTCAGCTTTTGCTGTACTTGATCTTCCTTGGAATTAATCTTGGATGTAAAATGATAGTTACGTCTGACACATCATCTCTGATCCTCTAAAGTTGAGTGCTGTATGGGATGGGAGGTTTTCTAAGTGAGCAGTCTGGGATGCTTTAATATTTGGAAGGTCTAATGCTTGCACTGACAGATGATTTTACTTGGCAGGTTTTGTTTTGACTGTTTGCGACGTTTGCGTGTAGTCTTGTGGTGTCTTTGGAGTGCTAAAAGCTAGATACAGTGCTTTCAAAACCTTAGAGGTGTGGACTTCAACTTCTTAGATTCTGTTTTTTTTTCTCTGTACCATTCTGATCCATTTTTGTTTTGCTTGAAAATTTGTACTCTTATAACGAGAGTATAAATATATGGCTCAATATGAGGAATAAACAGTAATAGTTAGAATAAGTTTGTGTAATTCATAAATGTGGCGGGCTGATCCCTGTGCCCGCCGAAACTACTCTATCACTGACCTTGTCTGGAGTGGGGAAATAGCATCAAAGGCTCCTGAGGCAAGAGAAGGACAGGGAAAGATCACTCAAGAATTACTATCATTGGCAAAACAGAATTGTGGAAATTTTTCTCCTCACTGAAGCCACCCTTATAAGCCCCTCAGTACCAAGTCCTGGCCTTGCAAACCCAGTGCTAAGCAGAGCAGGAATTATTTAGTGTTCTCAGAGCTGTGTTGTTGTTTCTGCAGGCATGAAAAATCTCATAAAGAAATATGAACTGCCAAGGCCTGAAGAGGTTGCTGCTCTGAAGCAAAAATTGGAGAAGTGTCACAGCTTGGAGCTTTCACTTAATACAAACCTGTAAGTAGATACTGGCTCATTGTGTTCACGTTCTGCCTTTTGTTTTGCTGTTACTTTTCCTTGGCCTGTGTGAGTGATTAAAAATTAAAACACCTAAATTCACATACAAGGATGTCTGTTCACATACTTAACTTTGAGTCTCTTGGAAGCTGAGAACTCAAAAGTGGTGCTTTCAGTAATATGTGTAAATACCTTTTCTTTTGTGCTAACTTGCACTGTAAGCTCTAATAACTAATTTATAATAAAACATAGAAATCCTGTGTATGTGGATAGCAAAGGAATTCTTGTTTGGTTTTTTTTTTCCTTCTTTTCTGCCCTTTCACTTTAGGAACTTGAACTTGCAGCAAGCTGATAGTTGAGGCTTTGGCATCTTTGTGACAAATGTGTCCATTGTCTGATCTTATGGCTAGAAATGGAATTTCTGAATGTTTCATTTTTTATTTTTTTTTTTCTTAATGGGATTAGGAAGAAGAGGAAAGGCTATGAAGATGATGATTATGTCTCAAAGAAATCTAAAATGGATGAGGTCAGTAAACTTATTCCATTAATGGCCAGGACGAAAGTGACACAGTGAGACTAACTTCTGCATACTTTAATATGCTTTCATGTGTTGCTCAGACAATGATTTTCAGCTTACCAAAAGCTGAGATGGAATTTACAGTAGCCTGTGCTTGAGGCTGTTCTTCCCCCCCACTTCCTGAGAGAAACAAGCAGGCCATCCTGCCTGTTTTTTTCCTGTCAGAGTTCTGACAAACCACAGAACAGCCATGGAATAACATCACATACTGGAAGGTACTAAGCTTGAATTTTTGTGATGTGAGGAGAAATTGCTGTGAAACTGAGATCCAGAATGTGATGAAAGGCAGTTTTGGAAGGCCAGGAACTGAACACCTGAGGAGAAATTGTAGCTTAGCAGGTGGAATCTCCCTTCCCAGAATACTGCTGAAATTTGAGCGTATCCTGAAGCAGGGTCTTTTGGTATGTTTTCTGATGGCCAGTGTTTCTAAAACTGTTCTTATTTTATTTGGCTTCTTGCACAAAGCAGAAGTCAGGCAATTTGAGGCTTGCATCAATTGCAGATGGGTAGCTTGTACAGCAGATTGTTAAGACCAAGCAGAAATGAGGTGAAGACAGACTGAGGGTTGGTGGCTTAACAGATGAAAACAGATAATCCTTCAGACTTACCTGAGCACCTTTTAGAGCTTTCATTTGTGACACTGATTGGAAGTTAGAATAGAATTAGCCAGGTTGGAAGAGACCTCCAAGATCATCCAGTCCAACCTATCACCCAGCCCTAGCCAGTTAACTAGACCATGGCACTAAGTGCCTCATCCAGTCTTTTCCTGAACACCCCCAGGGACGGTGACTCCACCACCTCCCTGGGCAGCCCATTCCAATGGTTGTAGATAAAACATTCTGGTGGAGGAATAGCTTTGTTAAGAACCTTCCTAACTGGACTGCTTTTCATACTGAAGACATTACATGTCTTCATAGTCACATACCTTAGTTACATTGTTTAGAGATCTGTCAAAATCTTATAAAATGTATGGGCTTTGTATATCAAGAAGTCTTGCTGCTATAAGCTATCATAGCAGGTTGCTGCTGACACATCAAACTAGAATCTAAAAAATTATTTGAGATTCTAATAAAAATCAGCGTTCAAAGTGTCTTATAAAATGAGGCACCTCAAGCATGTTTTATGGCAATTATTTGAGGCTGTAAAAGCTTTGACTAGTTTTGCTCAAAATACCAGTCTTAAAAAGCACATTGAAACTGGCACCTCAATACAGTAGCACTCAACACAAGTAACACAAAAATCCTTTTTAGTCTCTCAAAAGGAGTTGGGTAAAGCTTCAGCCTGAACTCTGGAGATTCACTTTTCTTCCCAGTTTAATTCAAAGTGTGGGGGGGGAAGGTGGATCTTATTTTAGTTATGCCACTACAGTTGGAAGTAGTTTCAGTATTTTGGTTTATTATTAATTTTCACTGTTGTGGGTTTTTTTTTTTTTTGGCAAAAGAATAAACTGATTGGACAAATCTACATAGCATACAGCATTTCACAATAACCTCTTGCAGAGTTTTGGTAGCTCTTGAAACGTAAGATTTTTAAAAATTCATGTATCTGAACAGCCAAGGGTCTGCACTTGTGTAGTTTGATTTATAAGTAATTACCATCGGCAGAAGTAGATCTGAGTTGCCCAGGATGTAAAGGAGAAAGTGTGACCTGATGTTTTGGAAGCTTAGAGTATGTGCATGCTGTTCCAACCTTGAGGCTTCACAGCTGTGGTCAGCTGATAACAATAATGTTACATCTGCAGGTAGTTAGGCTGAAGTATGTAAGTGCACAATCAGCCTAATGGTGTACAGCTGAAGTTAAGAGCAAGGCTGCAACTAGTACTTGGAGCTAATCAGTCTCAAGTGGTGGAGAACTACAGTGGTTGGCCACAGGTGACTTGGATGCTGAAGCAATAAAAGCCATTAAAAACACGAGATACTAATGCAACTTTTTACTATGAGCTTCATTGGGAGACGTGTGATAGAAAAATTTTAAATTAATACTGGGAAAAAAACCCACCTTAATTGGAGTCTCTTAAGAGAGCATACTTAAAGAAATGCCTTCAGGTGTGCTTACACTTACCAGTGGGAGTGAGCTTCAGCAGAAAGCCAGAATATGGGAAGCTCAAGGAAAGGGAATGGATGTCCTCTTATGTTGTCACAGCCAGGAACTGCTGAATCTTAGGCCAGAAAATATTATGAGAATCTGAAGGGGAACTTGTGTGATGGTTTGGGTGTCCCCCGCCC
>WAAF01001711.1:0-11607 GCA_013400475.1 Tricholaema leucomelas
GTTATCGTTGATACACTGCAAGAGCCTTTTGAACTGGCTGTACCTGGCTGTGTGATCCTCCCAGCAAATATCAGGGTGATTGAAGTCACTCATGAGTACCAAGGAGTTAGCTCTAGAAGCTACCTCCAGTTGTCTGTAGAAGGCCTCATCAACATCTTCCTTCTGGTTTGTTGATCTATAGTAGATGCCTACAACAATTTCATCTCCTTTCTCCCATCCCTTTATTCTTACCCATAAGCTTTCAACCTGTTCTGCCTCCCCTCTTGGATAGAACACAGCACATTTCAGTTGTTCTTGCACATAGAGGGCAACTCCCCCACCTTGTCTTGCTGATCTTTCCTTCCTGAACAGTCTGTAGCCATCCATGACAACATTCCAGTCATGGGAGCTGTCCCACCATGTCTCAGTGATGGCAATTATATCACAGTTATTCAGCCTAATGCAGATCACCAGCTTCTCCTGCTTATTCCCCATGGTCTGTGCATTGGTATATAAGCATTTCAGAGAGGGAGTGAATCTATTGGCTTTCACTTTTGCAGTTTGACCATTCCCAGCCTCTTCCATGGACACCAATCGAGCAGTAAGCTCTGCGTGTGCTGATTCCTCATTACTTGATTCCCGTGGTCCATCTCTGTAAGACTTAAAGGGTTCTCGTGTGTTCCCAGCATGCTTCAAGGTAACAGGCTGAAGGCTCTTGTTAGCCTCCCACCCTGATGTGCCATCTCTTGTATCCTCTCCAGCACACAACTGATCGTTATCCACCTCCTCTGAGATAGCAGTGGAGCTGACACATCACCCCGCAATAGTAAGCCTATCTTTCACTCTCCTCTCTCCTTCCACCTAGTTTAAGCATGATTAATGAGCCCAGCCAACCCCTATGATACAAATCTTCTTCCACTTGTGGAGAGATGCACCCCATCTACTGGCATTTCATTTAATGATAGCCCAAAATGGCAGGGCTAGTACAGGAATGTTGTTTTCATGCTTGGTCAAGGACTGAAGGACTTAAGCTTATCTCTCTAGTGCTGGAAAGTAGTTCAATATAGCCCTCAATACCTAAGGCAAAGTAAGGAAATAAGGGAATAAACTTTCTTCCTTATTGCCACAAAAAAAAACCCTAACTTCTAAAGTCTTCACAGATTAGTTAGGCAATTTATTTCTTTTGCTAACATATTCTATGTGACCAGAGAGTGTTAAAATAGGAGTAATAACAACTGATATTCTTGTAAGACTATTGGATAAAGAGACTTTCACCTCCAGTTGACTAGCATGTATCAAGGCAAGGAAGAATTGCAGCATAAAGTCCTTGCTGTCTGACAAATACACAGTTCTAAACTGAGCAGAATTGATTGTTGCAGATCAATCAACAGAACTCAAAACTATTCTGTAAATACAATGTTGTGTCTCCTTACAAACAAAGAAGCTGAAGAATAATCATTTGCTTGGAGACTTGATTGCCATCTGGAGAACAGAATCCAGGTCCCATTTGAAATGTATTACACTCTCTAAATCAGTTTGCCTTCCTTGAACTTAATGACTTAGAATTTATATAAACAGTAGCAGGTACTGTACAAGTTCCTCCAGCAATGACTATCTGTCACATCCTTCCTAGAACATGAGTGAGAATGAAAAATTTAACTTGGGTGTTAGGCTTTTTGTCTTGTGTTTTCTTTGTTTCCTTACAAAATTTAGGCACCTATAGTTGGGGGAAATACAATGAAAAAAAATAAAACTAGGAAGCTGGTTTAAGACAGTCCTCTCTCATAAGCAAGCCCCTCACACAAAGTTTGGGAGGGAAAGGAACATGAAAGCCTTGACTTGAGATAAGGAGTGTCGTGGAGGGCCCATAGGCCCAAAAACAGACCTGCATATGCCTTGCCCTGCCTGGACATGTTTTTTCCTGCTCATAGTCAGGGGTGAGCACATGGCCAGCACAGAGGGGCACAACAAGCCTAGTGCAGCGGAGTCTGGCCTGCCCAGGCTTTAGGTTGTGTAAGCCCCCACATGCTCAGCTCAGGCTTGCCGGGTGCTAGGCCCATGTGAGCCCCATATTTGGAAAGTCCAGGCCTGTGGCTCCTTGCCTATTATGGCAAGGTTGGCTGACTGCAAGCCTGATTGGTTACTGGTGGCCAATGAGACCATTGATCTCGGCCCACAGTTAATAAATAGAGGTGCATTCACGTGGCAGCATTCCTCTTTTGCTCGCCGGTGCATGCACTCACTTAAGCCTGTCATTACGGAGCTCAGACTCCCCGTGCAGCCGTGCATCCCACTGCACGCCCACTGCCTTACTGCCTGGTGTGTGCCATCGCCACGGGTCACCAGGTGCAGACTCACTTGTCTGCACGGGATCATCTTCCCTCTGACCTGCCAGCAAATCCTGCCTACGAGTTCCCTGGGCGCAGCAGCCGGAGGGACCCAGCAGCAGACAGTCAGAAACTGTTGCCCCTGAAGCCGGGAGTATTCCAGCCTCGGAGTCCATGGGAGGAGACCCTAAGGAGTTGGACGTTTTATATAGGCTGTGGCGTGGCCTGGAGGGTGACTTATAATTAATCAAAATAGTGAGTAAATACCTCTGTAATTCCTATTGTGCCTGCCATAGAGCAGAAAGCTTTCAGCCCACCCTGCTGGGCAAACAGTATATAGACCCCAAGCGGCAGTAGCTGCGGGGAAAACTCTCTGTTTAATAGTTATGCTAGTCATTGTAATATAGTTATTAATAAGCTGTTTGTTGTGATATATTTCCCATAAGGTTCTCCATGACCATGAATTAATGAATCATATTTAATACAGTGGTTGGGGGTGTTAAGAATATTGAGTTTAATAAATATATATTTTTACATAACTATCTCGCACCTATTGATTTCTCCCTTTCGCCACGAACGGGCGATAAGGGCAGAATTCCCCTCCACGGCAAGGAATTCAATACAATGTACAATTACTTTAGCTATTGCACAGAAAAGCACAGCAAAAGCAGAAGCAGCAGAGTAAGCCAGCCATAAAATGATCCACATATTCACCAAACCTGCAGACAGCCCAATGGAAAAGACCAATGCACTGTAAACCCAGAAACCTGAAGCAGCAACCAGAAACAGAAATCTGAACTACAAGCCCCAGGATACTTAGCACCAGCCACTAAAAGCTGGCGTGATATCAAATATTCATCATCAGATTCAATTGGCTAAATCCATGATAGACGTGTAGATTTACCAAAGGCTGAATGGAACCATAGTGACCTTGAATAGCAGTGTAAGTGTCCTTAAAAGGGCAAAACCATAAATAAAGGGCAATATATGCCCTGTAATAATGAAATTTTGTATCTAGTGATTAATAGATATTTACATTTTTTTGGTGATTATTGCATTTGTTTGTCATAGGTGTGTGTATATTTTAACATTTAAAATAAATAAATATTATTTAACAACGCTTTAAATATAAATAACAAATAAATATAATTTAATCATAATTTAAATATAATTTTAAATATTATTTAGATCCCTAAGTTAGAGGGATGCACACAATCTACATCAGAGCAGAGATGAGGAAATGCATAGACAATATTGCAAGTTTGTATATCGTGCCTTTCTCTGGATTAGTTATTGTGGAAGTGTATAAAAACTACCTGAAGGAAGGCTGTAGCCAGGTGGGGGTTGGCCTCTTCTGCCAGGCAAACAGCAACAGAACAAGGGGATACAGCCTCAAGTTGTGTCGAGGGAAGCATGGGCTGGATGTTAGGAGGAAGTTCTTGCCAGAGAGAGTGATTGGCATTGGAATGGGCTGCCCAGGGAGGTGGTGGAGTCACCGTCCCTGGGGGTGTTCAAGAAAAAAATGGATGAGGCACTTAGTGCCATGGTCTAGTTGACTGGTTAGGGCTGGGTGCTAGGTTGGACTGGATGATCTTGGAGGTCTCTTCCAATCTGGTTGATTCTATGAAAATGAAAATTATGACAACTGTAATTATTAAAGGAATAGAAGGAGGATATTGTTAATATTACGTAGGCAAAGCTGAAATAACCTGTATGGTACTTATAGAGGAATCCTGATGCTATATGGAGGATGATGAGTCACTAGTGGTTGCTGTCTGCTTTTAGAATGATGACTACCTTATTTGAACATAATTTTCTTGAAATGGTGCTAATAGCAGCGGATGTGGAGATTGCATTTCTGTACATGACTGCTATATCCGTCTTTATCGCATACTAAAAGAATAGATTCACATAAGTGTCTTTATTTTCATAATTTCCTCTCAGCCTGAAATGAGACTCTGAGATCTTTTTGTTTCCTGGCTTTTGTCTTTCAATACAGTTACCGTATGATAATTTTTGAGGGGAGTTGTTTGTGGGCAGACTTGTGGTGACTAATACTGCACAAATTATTTGTGTCCTGACACATCTTTCTGTAGAGGAAAATCAAACAAAGTCAGAGTTGACATTACAGTCTGAGTAGCACAGTTTATCTAAGAGGACTTCATATTTAGGCCCAGGGAGCAAGACATGTACATTGTGCCTGCAAAGTTGATTCTGGCCTGAATTGTCAGTTGTCCTGCGGCAACATTATGCAGTGGAATATATAGAGTGGAAGATGAGTGAATGATTTAATAAAAAAAAGTTTTTGAAAGCCTAAGCTGGAAGAAGAAAAGGACAATAAGAAGAAACACGAGATTGGGAGCTGTGAAGGACTTAGATCAGCAAGAGATACGGTTGGCACTTCCACATCTTTTGGAAAGTCTGCCAATACAAGGAAAGCAGTGACTACAAACGTGTAGTAGGAATCTCCTTAATGTAATAGAAAGCCATTCAATCCAAATGTGGATTTCTCTAGTCCAGAAGAGAAAAACAAGCTGCTTGAACTGTTTGGAAATTATGCTCATTTATTGTTGTTTTTGTTTACTTGCACTGTGTCCAGAGAGAGAGAGCAGATCACTGCCCACTTTGCTGATACCGAGAAACTGTCAAGTTAGCATTTCAGTGAATTGATAATCCTTCTATTGCTCCTTTTATATGAGAATTCAAGAGGATATGGCATGGGGAAAAAAAAAAAAGTTAAATTCTTTAAATTGTACATTTCAATATTTTATTGCAAACCCAGATATTTTTAAACCATATAAAATGCAGACATTTAAACCCATTGGATTATGTTATGCAGTTAGACAACAATTAGAGAACTAATTACCCCTTTGCAAGCCTATTTAAAATAGTTTTCTTGATTTTTTTTTTTTTTTTTTGGTTACTGGGCAGTCCTGTACAAGACTGCATCTCTATGTATGACCTTTAAAAAGGTTCTTTAATATTTAATCTTTCTTACCCTCGTCATTTTAAGTGCTAGAAAATTTTCCTACATGAGCAGACTTTGATTAGTTTGATATTCTTGCCAGTGCACACATTATGTTACTATTATGAAAGGATGACTGGTAATACATTTTTCTTCACCTATCCATTTTGAGTACCTCCTACAAAATGAAAATTCTCCTGCTTGTAGTACCACTAAGGAAAATACTAATTACACATAGTATACATTAATTAATCTGCATTCCAAATATTTTTTAAGATGCCATATTAAAAACCCAAACTAAAAATAAACCTAAAAAAAACCAACACCAAAACCAGAAAGCAAACAAACAAACAAAACCCCCCACAAAACCAACAACATTTGTCCATTGTGTTTGAAAGGTCATGGCAGACTGGTGAAGTTCCTGCTGACTGGAAAAGGGCGAACATAACACCCATCTTCAAGAAGGGGAAAAAGGATGACCCCAGGAACTACAGACCAGTCAGTCTCACTTCTGTGCCTGGAAAGATCATGGAGCAGATCCTCCTGAAGGCTCTGCAAAAGCAAATGGAAAACCAAGCAGAGCTGACTGGTGGTAACCAGCAATGGCTTCACTAAGGGCAAATCATGCCTGACAAATTTGGTGGCTTTTTATGATGTAGTCACAGCTGCAATGGACAGGGGAAGGGCAACTGATGTCGTCTACCTAGACCTGAGTAAGGCATTCGACTCTGTCCCACATGACATCCTGGTCACCAAACTGGAAAAGCACAAACTGGATGGGTGGAGCACTCACTGGATAAGGAATTGGCTGGATGGTCGCATGCAGAGAGTGGTGATCAATGGCACAATGTCCACCTGGCGACCGGTGACAAGTGGTGTTCCTCAGGGGTCAGTGCTGGGACCAGTGCTCTTTAACATCTTTGTCAGTGATATGGACAGAGGAATTGAGTGCACCCTCAGCAAGTTTGCAGATGACACCAAGCTGTGTGGCACAGCTGACTTGCTGGAGGGCAGGGATGCCATCCAGAGGGACCTGGACAGGCTGGAGAGGTGGGCCCAGGCCAACCTCATGACGTTTAACAAGGCCAAGTGTAAGGTCCTGCACCTGGGTCGGTGCAATCCCAGGCACAGATACAGGCTGGGTGATGAATGGCTGGAGAGCAGCCCTGAGGAGAAGGACCTGGGGGTCTGGGTCGACGAGAAGCTCAACATGAGCCGGCAGTGTGCACATGCAGCCCAGACAGCCAACCGAGTGCTGGGCTGCATCAAGAGAAGTGTGGCCAGCAGGGCAAGGGAGGTGATTCTCCCCCTTTACTCTGCTCTCGTCAGACCCCACCTGGAGTACTGTGTGCAGTTCTGGAGCCCCCAATACAAGAAGGACATGGAACTGCTGGAGCGGGTCCAAAGGAGAGCCACGAAGATGATCAGAGGGCTGGAGCACCTCTGCTATGAGGACAGGCTGAGAGAGTTGGGGCTCTTCAGCCTGGAGAAGAGAAGGCTTCGAGGAGACCTTATAGTGGCTTTCCAGTATTTGAAGGCAGCCTACAGGAAGGCTGGAGAGGGACTATTTACACGGTCTAGTAATGTTAGGACGAGGGCGAATGGGTTTAAGCTGGAAGAGGGGAGATTTAGACTGGATATTAGGAGGAAGTTCTTTACAGTGAGGGTGGTGAGACACTGGAACAGGTTGCCCAGGGAGGCTGTGGATGCTTCCTCCCTGGAGGCTTTTAAAGCCAGTCTGGATGAGGCCTTGAGCAACCTACTCTAGCGGGAGGTGTCCCTGCCTATGGCGGGGGGTTGGAGCTGGATGATCCTTGAGGTCCCTTCCAACCTAAACCATTCTATGATTCTATGAACATTTGATCTGAATTATGAACCCTGAATAGAGCTTGCAGCAGGGGATGGTAAATGAAAACCCATAGTAAGAAGGAAGTCACCAAAACTTGCTACAATTTCTAAGCATCACTCTTAAGCATTACTATGAAACAGTTCTGTATACACAAATGGGTGTTATAAAATATAATTATGTTCTTGTCACAGGATTGAATTTCCAATGTTCAGTCAATGTCTTTAGTGTTGTCCCTTGACTAGAATAATATTCTAAGGCAAGATTGTGTAGGGTCATACCACAGAAGTCCTGACATTTACTGACAAAGAGGAAAATTTTGTGTAGTCTGATTGGTAGATTGTTGCCTCATCAACAGTGACTGCAGCATTGTTAACATAGATATGATTTTATGCTAATTATTTTAAAAATCCACCTGTGAGTAAGGGCTGTAGGAAGTGAATTGCAAATAATTTACAGTAAGATGTGATGACAGGGCCAGATACTGAAATACTTGCTCAGAAATAAAATTAATTTACCCTTTATATTAATAAGCACAAAATTTCAATATCCTGGTGTCACACCTCTGACTTTCCAAGAGTAAGCAACCTAAGACAGTGTCAGAAAAATGGGAAATGTGTAAAGGAAAAATGGCAGTTAAGATAATTAAGATGTTATGGAACACCTATTAAAGCAGTAATATTCTAGAGTGAAGGGAGGCTGTAGCCAGGTCGGGGTTGGTCTCTTCTGCCAGGCAACCAGCAACAGAACAAGGGGACACAGTCTCAAGCTGTGCTGGGGAAGGTCTAGGCTGGATGTTAGGAGGAAGTTCTTCACAAAGAGAGTGATTGGCACTGGAATGGGCTGCCCAGGGAGGTGGTGGAGTTGCCATCCCTGGAAGTGTCCAACAAAAGACTGGATGAGGCACTTAGTGCCACGGTCTAGTTGATTGGACAGGGCTGGGTGCTAGGTTGGACTGGATGATCTTGGAGGTCTCCTAACCTGGTTGGTTCCATGATTCTATGACACAGTCCTACCTCTTGTCTATTACATTGTCATGCATGATTATCAAACAAATTTCAGCGCAGCTTTTCTATATTGGTTCATTGGTTCAAATAGATGAAGTGACAGACACAGACCACTGCTTGCTGCTAGTGTGTTATGAAAATTATTTTTCATTGGTCTGGACGAGAATCAGGTAGAAGTGGCTCTCAGTTGTGATAATGACTTTACCAGAAACCTAGCTAAAAGCTCTATTAATGTTTAATTTAATGACCTCAGCTCTGAATATTCAGAGAAATGAAAGAAATGGTAACTATCAATTAATTATTCAGCCATAAAATTTCTTTTCCAGACTAATAATATGTATTTCTCTTCTAGTGATAATGACTTTCTAAAGAGGAACTTCACTGAAACATTTTATTCTGAGGCAGCTCCAAACTAGGACCTCACAAGAGCAGCATTTAAGTAATGATGGAGCTGACCAACACGGTTCAGATCCAGAAGCAGATACAAACTTTCTTATTAATTAAGGTAGTTGACTTCTGCTAAATTCTATACATAGTGAGAAAAAGCAAGAGCAGTTTTAAGACAGATTCCACAGGATGTGGAGCACTTTTAGTCTAAACTTCAGACTGGGTTTAACTTCCAAGGCATGACCTAGAGGAGGAGCTGTTACAACGCACTAATAAAGTGGAAAATCGCAGGATCACAGAGTGGCAGGAGTTGGAAAAGACCTCTGCAGATCATCTAGTCAAGCCTATCGATAAAAATTTGAAATAAAATTTGGATTATATGAAAAGCTTGGCTACAGCAATTGAAAATATCCTTTAATTTTACAGCTTCATCTGGGATTAGAAATTCAAACATATGTCCAAGAGCTGGTTCAAAATCTTCTGAAAAAGCTAAACTGAGAAATTGCGTGCATTTCTAGCCTGATGAGATTCCCTAGTGAGTCTCCCCTTTGCCCAACAAGTTGTTCCTTGATGCTAGTTACAATTACTGCCTCTTATCCTTTCATCACGCACCTCAGAGAAGAATTTGTCTCTCCTTTCTCTAACAGCTGCCTTCATGGAAGACTGGGATTAGTTCCCTGTATAAGTCTTCTCTTATTCAGGTCAAAACAGCTCATCTACCTCAGCCTCCCCTTTGCATGTAATTTACTCCAGCCTTTGACCACACTTGTAGCCCTTCCTGTGACGGACTCTTTCAAGCTAGTCCTCATCCCTCTTGTACTGTGTAGGCTCGATTCTTGGATCCAAATTCAGATGCAGCCTCAAAAGTGCTTATAAAAGCAAAACTGACTGCTGGCTGTGCTTTTTGCAGCCTACAACGTTTTTGGAGATGCATCCATACACAATGAATTTCATGATGATTTGGTTGAAATGGCATTTGTGAAGTCTGGATTTCCACTTTTCTTTCTATGACTAATATGCCTTTAAAGGACATATAGGCTTTTTTTGTTTGTTTGTTTGTTTGTTTGTTACATTTTATTTAGGCTTGATGGATCTCTCTATGTCTTACAGAATGTGGTTTATTTATGTAAATTTTTTTTCAGTTAGGGCACTTGTCAAGTGTTCAATTTTTACTCAGATGCTCTAACTGAAATGTTAAAAATACATATTTGAAGTACCTACTCTAGTCATAGTGGGTTTGTTTTGTTTTGTTTTTATATTATTGAAGGATTAAAAAAATTATAGTGTACAGAAAGGGTAAGAGAAAGGATGTGCACAGAAACAGAGACAGACATACAGACAGACACTTATTTTTAGCCTTCATATGTTTTTTGTTTGTTTGTTTGTTTTTTAATACTGTGATTGTTTGTCACAATTATAGGTATAGAATCATAGAATCATGGAATCAGCCAGGTTGGAAGAGACCTCCAAGATCATCCAGTCCAACCTAGCACCCAGCCCTATCCAGTCAACTAGACCATGGCATTAAGTGCCTCATCCATTTTTTTCTTGAACACCTCCAGGGACGGTGACTCCACCACCTCTCTGGGCAGCCCATTCCAATGCCAATCACTCTCTCTGTGAAGAACTTCCTCCTAACATCCAGCCCATGCTTCCCTCGACACAACTTGAGGCTGTATCCCCTTGTTCTGTTGCTGTTTGCCTGGCAGAAGAAACCAACCCCCACCTGGCTACAACCTCCCTTCAGGTAGTTGTAGACAGCAATGAGGTCAGTCCTGAGCCTCCTCTTCACCAGGCTAAACAATCCCAGCTCCCTCAGCCTCTCCTCCTAGGGTTTGTGTTCCAGGACTCACACCAGCTTTGTCATCCTTCTCTGGACATGTTCCAGAAACTCNGTAATTCTGCTGTAAACATATACTGCAGATACTGGTACGGTGCAGGGAAGAATAGAAGATGCCAAGTAGTGTTTAATGGTGCTGTTGTGTTTCAATTTTCAACAGGCAACATATATCTATATCTATCTATCTCTATATATATATATTTTTTCATTCTGAATGCTGCTTCTTGCATTTTTTTAGTGTTCTCTATAAGATAATTTGCATTTTAAATTATCTAGGTGGAGAAACTCTGGCATGTATTTGTTCATGCTTACAAAAACATTGGTTTCTTTATATTGTGTTTATTTTATGTGGAGTGGAGGGTTTTGTGTTATTTTGAGTAACATACTAAATAACAAACAGGGGGGGAGGGGAACCTAGGCCTGTGGCAAAATAATCTGAGGAAAACCTGAATTTGTATTCAAATGGTATTGATAATTTTTGCACACATGAGAAAATAATTTGTCCCATGTTTTATAAATTACAACAGTAATATGCAAAGTTAATCAAAGAAGGTAATCCAAATAGGCAGTCTAGAATGTTTTCCTGTTTTACAGGCTATGTAGGGGAAAAAAAATAGTTGCAAAGCAAATCTAGATACTAATTACTCAATTCTCTTTCTTTTCAATTTATAACCATAATATTATGGCAACTGTGAAAACTTATTTCTAGCATTTGAAATAAAACACTTTTTAAAGTATTTTTTTTTAAATTTGTCCTGTGATCAGGAATCAGATTCCTAATTTGATATTATAACATAATAATTTTACCACACAACAAGCTCCTGGCCAAGCTGGCAGCTCATGGCTTGGACAGGTTCACTCTGTGCTGGGTCAAGAACTGGCTGGCTGGCCAAGCCCAGAGAGTGGTGGTGAATGGTGCCACATCCAGTTGGCAGCTGTCACTAGTGGTGTTCCCCAGGGATCAGTGCTGGGCCCAGTCCTGTTCAATATCTTTATTGATGATCTGGACCAGGGGATTGAGTCCAGCATCATTAAGTTTGCAGATGACACCAAGCTAGGAGCAGGTGTTGATCTGTTGGAAGGTAGGAAAGCCCTGCAGAGGGACCTGCACAGGCTGGATGGGTGGGCAGAGGCCAATGGGATGAAATTTAACAAGGCCAAGTGCAGGGTTCTGCACTTTGGCCACAACAACCCCAAGCAACGCTACAGGCTGGGGACAGAGTGGCTGGAGAGCAGCCAGGAGGAAAGGGACCTGG
>WAAF01001719.1:0-11428 GCA_013400475.1 Tricholaema leucomelas
GGCACCATTCACCACCATTCTGTGGGCCCAGAGAGTGGGCAAAGTGCAAAGGGCCCAGTATATTGTTTTATAGTGGTTTGTAAAGGTAAAATGGTAAAGGTTTGTAAAGGTAAAATGATAAAGACTACAGTGATTTAATAACTTATCAGTTCAGCCTGGACAGTTCACTGTCCTTTGCCCAGTAGAAAGAGACTTCAAGCATCTCTTGTATCCCTTGGAACACTTTTTCTATTCTCATAAGTCTATCCTTACATGGATTCTGGCAAGGCTGTTTTTCCTTTAATCATTTTGTACATCTGTTCTGCAACAGTGAGTAAAACTGGGAAAAATCCCTGATAGGATCTTGCCTTTTTAGTGACTGTGTTTCTCTTCCTACTTACAGATATGCATTTAAGATGCTGTGAATCACCTCTTAGCACTTCTCATTGTCTTAACTAAGAAATAAATATCTTACCTGCTCTAACCTCCAAAAGCCACACTAAGCTGGAGAAGCTGACTTTTGGTTATAAATTGTAGCCAGATGTTGTATTAAAGACCATGTAGAAATGGATCTCTTTGTGATTCTCATTTGTGCTAGCATCTGGAATAATTTAAATTAAAAATGAAAATCTGACCTCTGTGGTTAGCCAAATCAAAAGGCCTGAAAGCCTTCATGCTTAAAGTGTTATTTGATTCCTTAAAGGATCAGAAAGTTGTAGAAACCAAAATCTTACCAGATCCTTCAGAAGGGGGAGAAAAAAAAAAAGAGAGAGAGAGAAGAAGGAGAAAGGAAATAAAGCAGAAGAGGAAAAGGGAAAGAAGGAAATAGGAAAGGGAAAGGGAAAGAGAAAGGGAGAGGGAGAGGGAGAGGGAGAGGGAGAGAGAAAGGGAAAGGGAAAGGGAAAGGGAAAGGGAAAGGGAAAGGGAAAGGGAAAGGGAAAGGGAAAGGGAAAGGGAAAGGGAAAAGACCAACCCATTCACTAAAGAATTTGACAAAAAAAGTGTAGACAAATAAAACCTAATTTGTGCATTCTGCCAGCACTAGATAATAAACTGGCTTGGTGACCATTTCAAAGATGTACTTTGACCAAGAACTCACCTGGAAATTAAAGAAATGCTTGGTATCTTTGAAGGGCTTATTCATGATGTTTAATGTTAATATTTGGATTGCACTGGCTAATACATTCTGTAAATGCAAAGCTCCTTGCTGAACAGGCCTCTGCCACCAGGTGCTAATTTCCTCCTTGAGCTGTCAGCCCAAGTGCCACAGACCTGTGCCAGGTAAAGGGGAGTTCAAACGGATTTAGGTAGAAATTGCTTGAGTTCTGGAAGATTTCCCATAGTCTTTTTTTTCAGCTACATGAGTAAGAATTATTAAATATACGTATTCAGCACTGTGTGGAGCAATTCTGCTGAAAAATGCAATATCCTTTCCCTTGATTTAGGCAAGTAATTTATTAAAAACACACATGTACTTACTGTCCTGCCAAAAGTCTACCTGATCTAACTAGGCTGGTACTGAATGTGACCACTTTCCTAAGCATCGTTCCAAAATAGCATAGCATGCCCAGAGGGATGAGGTTTGTTCCTTCTTTGGCCAGGATGTACCAGGATCAGGGAAAGACCTTTAGCTTTTAAATAAAAGCAAAGTTTACCAGATTACGTGGGCACATGAGCATAATATAGCCGGGCACACAGGCTTCTCTACAGAAAGCAGGAACTGTAAATGTCAGCTCAGTGTACCAAGAAAGAAGCCAGCCTTACAAAAGTCAGGTTACCTTATGATGTCAAGTGCAGGTTGGCTGTCTAGTGTAAACCCTAGATATTTATTCTGTAACAGTGTTCTATAAACATGAAACAAGGCAGATCCTCACTTTACCATTAACTAAGCGTTGTCTGCACTCACAAGTCTTCTGTATGGCAGGAAAGGACGAAGCTTGAATTCATAGGCAAAATTGCTGCATAATCATTTCTTGCCCTTTAGAAATTAACAGTGTCACAGCTCACTCTACCAAATCAGTAATTTTTGTCTTTCTGAAGAGGAAAAGATGCCAAGTGTCTACAAAGAAGTGGCTATTGCTATCCTATTCTATTCTATTTTGCAAGGCACTCAAGTGTTCTGGAAATAAATCACAAATTGGTGTTCTGAGATGTAAGTATAAAATCACATAATCACGCATTTCTCAGAAGTAGATAGAAGGGAATTGGTTTCAGCCTTACAGAAGAGGCCTCCAAAGAATAAGTTTAATGAGCACTGTATAAGGCAATGTTTCTAGTTGTATTTCGGGGTGGGGGGAGGGGGGGTGGGAAGGAAAAAAGAAGNGATATTCCCTAAACGTCTAGTTCCTGCAGTATTTTTGAATTACAGATTCGTTTGTTTTTTTTTAAGACAGCTTATGGAAAATTGATGATCTGGAGAAGGAAGCATGGGTTTCTGCTAAATAATAAGGAAACATTAATTCCGTTCCTGGCTCTGCTATAATTTTCCTGATGACCCTGAGCTATTTTCTTAACAGTTGTGCACCCTCAGTTGAACACACTAGGATGTCTTTTCTCCTCATACAGTCTCTGATTGTCTTATTCAGTAGAAAGCTGTTTGGAGTGGGCTGGTTCTCACTGCACACTATGGAGGTCCTATGACAACAGAAGTCTGATTTTAATTCTTATCAGACTCATTCAATGAATAATTTCCAAAAGAGAGATGGAGGCATCACAGAGGGTAAGAAATTGGTGGCATGAAAAATGCAAGGAGATGATATAAAGGAAAGTAAGGATTTAGTTTTATGGGCTTTGTGAGTACAGAGGAAGATAAGCTGAGTTGCGATGGAAGGCTGAGGGTGGACTACGGCTGTTGAAATGCGCGTAAGACATAAACCACTAGACTTTCAAGACAAAAATAGCCCATCTTATTTCCCCTTTTCCTCTTTCATTTACAGCTTTGAGAGATGCCCCTGGGAATGCATTCCCCAGCTCATACTGCCAAAAACAAGTAGGATAAAAAAAAAAAAAAAGAAAAGTGAAAAGTAAGCAGCTCCTCATAAATTTCAAGGCTGCTGGTTTGTGAAGTTTCAAGAGCAGTGTGCACCACTGTATCTTCCAGTCCCCAATGGTTGTAGGCTTAGGTACAAAATCACCATCATTTTCACAAGAAATAATGCTAATCTCTAAAATTTTCCTGGAAATCACTCAGGAGTAATATGTATTTAATTATTTTAGAATCACATTCCTTCCTGAAGGCAAATTGAGTGTGATTGTTCTTTTATTGCTACCTCTTCTTTGCCCCTGTCCATGCACATGACTGCTGATATGAAAAATCAGAGGAAAAAAGAAGATTCTTTTAAAATAGCTTTTTAGTACATCTTTAAAGGCTACAGCCAGGTCTAGAAAACTTTGCTTCCAAAATGGAAAACATTTCTCTGAGCTAATACATTCCAAGACTCTCTTTGTGTCACTTTTACCTCTATTTCCATCCCAACGTGTTTAGTCTGAGTAACCACATGCAAGTTACAGTGTTGAATTTGTATCATGTAGTGGTGCTCTTCTCACCTTCCGCCTTCACCTGACCCAGAGGCAAACATGTCCTTTGATAACTGTTGGAGCAAGTCCCGAGGAAGGCCATGAAGATAATCAGAGGCCTGGAGCACCTCTAATCTATGAGCAGAGGCTACAAGAGTTGGGACTCTTAAGCCTGGAGAAGAGAAGACTTCAAGAAGACCTTGTAGTGGCCTTCCAGTATCTGAAGGGGGCCTACAGGAGAGTTGGGGAGGGACTATTTACAAGGTCTTGTAATGACAGGACAAGGGGTGATGGGTTCCTAGTTGTTAGGAAGAAGTTCTTTACAGGGAGGGTGGTAAAACACTGGAACAGGTTGTCCAGGGAGGTTGTGGATGCTCCCTCCCTGGAGACGTTCAAAGCCAGGTTGGATAAGGCCTGGAGTGACCTATGCTAGTGGGGGGTGTCCCTGCCTATGGCAGGGGGTTGGAACTAGATGATCCTTGAGGTCCCTTCTGACCTAAACCATTCTATGATTCTGTGATAACATCTCACAGCCCAAGGACTCACTCCAAAAGCCTCACCTATAAGAAACATCAGACTGATAATATATGCATATAGATACATATATATATGCATATATAAAAGAAAAATACTATATATAGCCTGACATTATACATATAATCTGATACTCTAGTAATGTTACATATACATGTATATATATAGAAATAATGAGAATGAAGAAGATATTAAAAGTGGCTTGAAAAATCCCTCAGCCTTTACCATATATGGCATTTCTGGTGTATCTAAACTCTTGAATCCTTCCCTCTGGCTTGAAAAAGAAGATTTCCACTTCTAGATGCCATCTCCTTATAAATCAGACCAGCAAAAATAAACAGGGCATAGCTTCCACTTACTGCGTAGTGTGAAAAGGAAGGGGTAAAAGTAAAAAGATTTGCAGCAAAATGCAACTACTTCTGCTTTCTGCTACTAAGTGCCAGAAAAATGTCTTCTCTTTTCTTTCTCCCTCCTTCCCTCCATTATTTCCCCTCCTGCCTCACAAATCCTGGCTTCTGAATAAAAAGAGGGGTTTTTCCCTCCTTTGCAGCACAGGGAACAGTCACAGAGAGGAGGAGCTTAAGATACTACCATGGTCTTATAGGATATAAAGATTTCTTAGGCAGCTTCTTGATACACCTTCCTCTTACATTTAGGATTAAGCTGAGAGAATGCTTTGGGACTAGGAGGTATCCCCCTCCTCCCTCAGTTCAGCCAGGACTACTGTCTGGTTTTCCTGTCTTGTGCTTCAGAACACAACAGAATACAGCCCACATATTCCAAAAAACATACTGCTGCAGGGACGTTGACAATGTGCTCCTCCCTCCTGCCTGCAGCACTGTGCTATTTTACTTTCTGGTCATTTTCACTGCACCTAACGTTGTGCAGGGCTTTGACAAGTGTTTTTAGCTTGTGTCCTGGGAGGCAGGCTTCCTGCAGTAACTGCTGGATGTTCTGGAAAAGGTTCTCTGAGCCACAAAATCACTGAATAGTAGGGGTTGGAAAGGACCTCTGGGGATCACCTAGTTTGCTCCTGTTATAAAACAGGGTATCCCAGAGCAGGTTGCCAAGGATGGTAGTGTCCAGGTGGGTTTGGAATACCTCCAGAGGAGACTCCACAACCATTCTGGTTAGCCCATTCCAGTGCTCTGACACTCTTAAACTAAAGATGTTTTTCCATATGTTTAGGTGGAACTTCCTATGGTCTTACTTGTGCCCCCTGTTGCTTGCCCTGTCATGGAACCATGACTGTAAAGAGTCTGGCCCCAGAAAGAGAGGTCTTGCAGGCCACTCAGCCTACGAGCTGTCTGCCTGGGGCTGCAGGTAGGGCCTGAGCATCAAGGCTGGATCTGGAAACCTCACCATTCCTACACTGTTTCAGTTATACTGTGAGTAAGAGAGCTTGAACTCCAGAGGATGGAGATGCATTGTAATTAGTAAGAGTGCTAAGGGGTCATTTTGCTATTTACAAGTCAACTTACAAATTATAAAAGAAGAGATGTTATCTCTCCCATTTTTCAAGCTGTGCTATGTCTAGTTCCAGTTCAGGTCAGATGTTGGGCATCACCTATCCATAGTCTACAAGAGTAGTCTTATGTTCACATGGCTTGGGGTGGGCCCCTTGCTGTACCTTGCATGGTTTCAGGTTGTGTAACCCTGTCACCAAGGGCAACAACCAAAATCACCAACACAACTGTGAATTGTTTAGTCATAAATGGCAGAAACACAGCAGAATGCTTTAGCTTTTAAGCTAGACCTTATGGTGGCCTATCTGGTTTCCTATATGGAAGCATTTAGGACTGGAGAAATAGTTTTTCCCTTGCTGTCTCTGATTTGATTTTCCTGTCTCCCTGTTACTCCCCACCTATTGTGCAGCACTCCTACACCTTCACTAACTGTGAAAATTCAGGAACTTAATTTAATATTTGCTGCATTCTTTGGGTATTCTCATAACACCATTTTCATTAATAAATAATGTAACAGCAGTCTTTCTTTCCCTGGGTGCTGTAAATTAGCTATTTCTGTCTCAAGTAAAATGAAACAGAAGTGCTGCTGTGGTTTAACGCATTTTGTTACAGAAAATTTTCAGAGTCAAATTAGAAATACTCATCCTGAATGGAAACAAGCAAACAAACAAACCTCAATCCCTATATAGCAAAATGGAAGCACCCTGGATAAGTTTAAAACTTAGCAGCTGATGAATTCCCTAGGTGTGGGACACTGTTCAGGTGACACACACCACCAGGCAACTGAGACCATACTGATCTCTCTGTGAGCCTTGCTTTTTTTATTTGCAAGGCTGCAGCAGTGGTCCCATCTGGGAAGCATTAAGCAATTTGCATGGCTGAAACAATGCTGCTCACTCTTCACAGGTATCTCCACTTGCTTGAGCCTGCTGGCTTTTGCACTCATCCAGTTTGCTATGGTACATGAATACCATTTCTCAAGAGAAGCTTTGCAATCCCCAGTGTTCCTCCTCAGCCGGTGATTGGGGAACTTCTGAGGGCGAGAAAAGTTGGTTAAATAGAACACCTATGTGTTCAGGTAGCAAGATAGGGCGCCTATGTGTCCACATGGTAGCAAGAACCAAGGGATCGGACTGCCTGCTTTCAGACACGGATGTACAACATCTCTGCAGAGAAATACAGTCCTCTCTGCTAGGAACGAATGAAGGGCAAGTCTGAGTGGGAACAGAATGACAGCTGAATAGGAAAAAGACGTCCAAACCAGTGTTAAGGAAGAAACGTGATGAGGTTTCTTCTTTCTGTTACTGTGTCTTTCTGGAGCTAATCAAGAATGAAAGCCTCACATCCAGGTACAAACATGCTTTTTCTAAATTTGTCATGTATTTCTTTCAAAGTCTCCATGTCCTGGCCAAAGCTGGAAGACAAAACACAGAGCTTTTTGTCTTCCCTCTCCTATTTTCCTGCATGTCAGTATTCCAGAAGCATCCCAACAACAACAGACAAGGCCCTCTCCATGTTTCTTACTGTGTAAGCAACTCGATCTCCTTTTTGAAAAACTCTAGAATGAAAATAACATCACTCTTTCTCCTACCTTGGACTAATGCTTGTGGTGACTTTGCTTGCCTAAGTGCAAAAGCTGATGACTTCACCATACTGTGTCCAAACGCCGTGGACTACAAGGTGATAAAAGAACAAAATTGCTTTTTCTGGGTATGTTGAGCTACAGGGCAGTCACATATAATAACATTACCTCACCTCCAGAGAGCCTGGAATATTCTGTTATATCACAGTGATCATCCACTTTAATAAGGCAGAGGTTATTTCTGTGTTGCTACATCCAAATTAAAACTTTTCTCTTTTCTTTTCTTTTCTCTTTTCTTTTCTTTTCTTTTCTTTTCTTTTCTTTTCTTTTCTTTTCTTTTCTTTTCTTTTCTTTTCTTTTCTTTTCATCATTCAGCAAAAGATGAATTCTAATTAAGGCAGAATAAATGTGCTGACCAAAAGCCACATATCCCTCATGGTTTTTTCCCCTTCCTCCAGTCCTGGAGTTCTCCACTGAAGCTGAGGATATTTTATAAAGGTTAAACAAAATATTTCAAGCAAAGTCTGCTTTTTATGAACCCTGTCTCTGTCTAACCTTTCATTCTCAATAACACAAAGAAAAATATACAATACTGAGTGTCTGGCGGCAGCTCACAGCCACTGTGAGACAGTTACACTGATGCAAAATTGTATTAGCTGGAAGTTTGCAACACTGAGATACTCTTGAACGCTTTGCCTCTGTTTCTACACCGCAGCATTCAGTGTGAGATTTTTTGCTTAAATCTCCCTTTGCACAAATCTTTCCCAATTGTTTGCCAGGGCCATGTATTTTACAATGATGCTTTTGATGGCTGTTGATGAGCAATCTTTCCTTCTTGATGGAAACATCTGAAACTGTTCCAGAGTTTGCCTGCCAGACAAAGCCTCAGCCTGTCTTTGCCCTTCATTCCATTTTTTTGGTCAAGTTTAGCTCCGTGTCTTGATTAGGTGCAAGTGACTGAGCAATTTTTTTCCTGGATGAGGTGCACTCACAAACATGTACTTGTCAAAAGTCAAAATGAGCTACTGGATGCTTATCATCCCTTTAGTGGGGAAAAAAAATATACAAATCAATTAAAGGAACACAACTCCAAAGGTAATAAATACAATGATGTCTTTCTCTGAGACCTGTTATGATGTGTCTTGGTATGGTATATTTTTTTTTTCCTGGAAGATACTTTAAAAACTATGACTGCAGTAAATCTTTTCCAAAGAATAGCTTGGAAATAGATTTAGGAATGTTGCTCAAGTTGGAAAAATCAGCACTTCCATTCTGCCGTGGATTCAGCAAAACACTTAAGCTGGAGCTCAGCTTTAGGATGCCGCTTAAAGAACCTGGGTACTGACAATGGTTTCCTTTTAGTTTCATGGAAGACAGCTGTGTTTATTTCTTTTTCTTCTTAATATGGAGCAAAAGTGCCTGGAGCAGTGGGTTAGATGTCTTTGTTAAACTCCTGTATAAATCCAAATAATAAACTAAATAAGAATGAATTATTTTGGCCAAAGTCTTTCTCTAATTCAATAATCCAATAAGCCGTTCTTCCCTACTCTCCATTGCTCCTCATGTGCTGTGAAGAAATCTATACTTCTTAAGCACTCAATAAAATCAAAATGTTTATGTGAAGTCTCCATAAAGATTTATAAGCCCTTTAACTATTAATTTCCTAGATTTTCATTGCTTGGTTTTGATAGAAGTTGTCACTGCATAGTGATATGAAAGTGATGGTGCTATCTCCATGCGCACCCAGAAGCACATCTTGAAAATGGAAGTCAGGACCTTGCCTTCTTCATCTCACAGAATGAAGTTTCCTTGCTACAACTCCTTGAAACTAAGGTGTTGCTTATCTGGTCTCTGAGCTCCCATATGCTGTCCTTCAATGGAAGTCAGTGAAGCCTCCTCAGCTACCAGAACCTAAGACACTGTTAAACTGAGACTTACATCCAATGGATCTGTCACTTAAGGAAAATTCCTCTGAGGGTCTCTCTCTTGCCTCTTCTTCATCATAGTCAAGGAAATGCTCCTCTACAGCCAGCAACTGAGCTGTGATACTTGTCTGGGCTATGTCCCATTTATGATTTGGCTCAATGAGCTCCAGAGTCTTTTCCAGCCTCAGTAAGTCTATGATTCTATGAGTAGTCCTGCCAACATCCTCGCCTGTCACCTCATTAAGTACACATTTCTCACCCATTTTTATATCAGAAGCATGCAGGTCAGTCATTAAAGAATTATGTTACATGCATACTTGTGTTTTGATCAAACCTTTCTTTCACAATTAGCAGATAATGACTAGGTTTTATATGGATGCATGTTTAAGAGCAATTTAAGCAAATAAAAATAGCTAAACTAGTAAAAACAGAACATGAATTGGATCATAAATTTATTTTCTAATGCGCAAAGATAAAACAAAATCCTCCAGAGTTAAATTTTCTAGAACAAGACAAGGGCCTCTAAACATGATTCAGCAGTAGTTGTCAATTAGATGATACTGTCTAGAAAGAATACAATATACCAATGCTGAAAACAGTTACTTCAACCCCATTCCTGCTGTCCAGATTCACCACTAATGAATATCCAACACAGAAATTATTGCTTGGTGGTGCTGAAAATGAAAATTTATTCCAGCTAGAGGACTGTCCCCCAGCAGCATTCATTGACCTCACGTTAAGAGAGGGTTCACTGATATTCAGCAAGATGAAGACTTGCATTAAGGTGGAGAAATAAACTGGATGTTACAGCCACTAACAAGTAGTCCAGCAACCTCCACACATTTATTCATGCAGATACCTTATGGAAGAAGATGGTGTAGCTCACACTCTTAATTTTAGCTTTTTAACTGTATCATCAGCTCTCAAAATACATTGTTGATTGCCCAACATGCCCAGTAAAGGCAGATGACCTGGAAGCCCTTAGTGCAAGGCTGTTGTTGGATTCCCCTCTGACATTAATGGCAACCTCAGTAATCCAAGTAAAATTAAGCAGTGGCAGATCAAAGTCTTGCTGCTGTCTCCACTCTCTGATCTCACAATTCAGATGCAATGCTACTCTGAAATAAAACCCAGATGTTGAACCAGATCCATTTTCTCATTAGCTGAGATGTCACTTTGGAAGCTAGCTCCTCTGGTCCCAGTCCTGAAATTGAACCAGTCTTTCCAGTGGTACATCATAGCAAATAAAATAAAAGGCACAAAACTGGTGTTCGTGGTGATGAGGACAGATTATCTCTTAGAAAATGGTCCTCTTGCAGGAACTAGGTAAAATTATTGCAGGGAAAGGAGCTAGTTACTCCTGTGCCACATTACATCATCCTCTTTTAAATCAGGCAATCTGCAGAGCAGACCCGAGCGCTCTGTCTCACAGCTAATAACACTAAATACCAACAGGATCCCATAATAAAAAAACTGCTCCTGGGCAGAGGCAAACGACTGAAAGGCAGCCTCCATCCTAAGCCTGGCAAGGATGATTTGTCTGTACTTTCCTCTAAGAACTAAGAAAAAAAAAAAAAAGTTGAAAAAAGTTAATCAAAGTTAAAAAAAACCCCACAGCCAAAACCAAAAAGCCAAAAACACAACCAAATAACCCAAGAAAATTAATGAGTTGTTGGCTTTTTTTTTTTTATAAAGCTTTCATTTTTAATGTATGTTTTCCAAAATCCAGTTTTGTTCAAATCTCCAAAAGATTGGTTGTTCCTTACATTTTCCTGTTCTCAGTTTTTGTCCAAAAGGACTGGAAGTTCATTTTCTCTCTCAGCTTTTTCATTTTCCAGAATAAAAACCAAAAAAAATAACCAACAACTCCATGCAACTTTAAATCCTGGAAATCTTGCTGTGATCTTGGAAAAAATAAAAAAAAGCAACCTTGGATTCCTGTACAACGTAGTGTGTGAATTAGGTGTGGAGGTTATTTCTCCTGAGTTATAACCCCACGCCACCTGAAAAAAATCCCATCAGAACAAAATCGTAACAAAAGTATGTTTAAATTAGATTTGTCAGCTAATCTTCTGCTTCTCCATCACTGCTTTACAGAGGCAAAGTTCCCTCAGTCCACATGCAGCCAGTTGCTTTTAGCTGTGGGAAAGATGTGCTGCCAGGACAAGCACCTGATTTTAACACAGTGCTACTGGCATGTACTTCATGCACTGCCCTGGTGAGAGCTCAGTCCGAGCCATCCACTTCAACTTTTGTCCAAGAAATGGCTGCCACTGAAACTTAAAAACTCAGGATTTGATTCACATTTTCCAAAACATGCAAATATTGGTACAGGTATTTAGCATTAGGTGTGAGCAGTGCTTTCTATTTACTACCCACCCTATCATGAATGTGCCTGTTCTGAGCTTTTGGATCACCTACATCTG
>WAAF01001728.1:0-19669 GCA_013400475.1 Tricholaema leucomelas
CAAACCACACCAAATTAGGAAGGGTCCACAAATCTAGCCCCCCCAAATATCGGGACAGCATGGGCCTTACACCCGGTGGGCCATAAGCTAAGCCCATGGGCTTACACAACCACTTACATAACATGTTATACAACCTGGACCCCGGGCAGGCCAGACTTTGTGGCACCAGGCCTATTCTGCCCCTTTTGTCCGTTTAATGTGTTTAGCTCTGGTTTGGGCAGAAAAACATGTCCAGGCAAGGCATATGGCATAAGTAAGCCTATTGGAGCCTATGTGGCCCTTCACTACAGTTATCCATGGGACAGCAATGTGCCCTTGTGGCCAAGAAGGCCAATGAGATCCTGCAGTGTATTAAGAAGAGTGTGTCCAGAAGATCAGAGGATGTTCTCCTCCCCCTCTAATCTGCCCTGATGAGACCCCATCTTGAGTACTGTGTTCAGTTTTGAGCTCCTCATTTTAAGAGGGACAGAGATCTGCTGGAGAAGGTCCAACAAGAATGGTTATGGGACTGCAGCACTGCCTTATGTGGAGAGGCTGAGGGACCTGGGGCTTTTTAGCCTGGAGAAGAGAAGGCTGAGAGAGGATTTAATAATATCTATAAATATCTGAGGACTGGGAGCCAGGAGTTGGGAACAGGCTCCTCTCACTTGCTCCCTGGGACAGGACAAGGAACAATGGACATAAACTGCAGCACAGGAGGTTCCATCTCAACAAAAGGGGGAAATTCCTCACTGTAAGGGTCATAGAACACTGGAAGAGGCTCCCCAGAGAGGTTGTGGAACCTCCTTCTCTGGAGACTTTCAAGGCCTGTCTGGATGTGTTGTTCTGTGACCTGAGCTAGATTATGGTTCTGCTCTGGCTGGGGAGTTGGACTTAATGATCTCTATGTGTTCCTTGCAACCCCTGACATCCTGTGATCCTGTGATTTACAAAATGCTGGACTCTATGCCTCATTTGTAAAGTTTAGGAGCAGAAGCCTATACAGATTTAGAATGTATGATGGATGTATATATAGAGAGACATCATACATTCCAAATCTGTCTATAGATTATACATATATATGTAGTCCAATGTAGTCTATATATTGTCCAATATATTCTATATATATAGTCCAATATATAGACTATATTAGACTCTCTCTATATATAGATATATATTGGACTCTCTATACATATAGAGAGAGTCTTAATATATATTCTGTATGTAGTCCAATACATAGACTATATCAGACTCTCTCTCTATACATTGAACTATATATAGACTATATCAGACTCTATATGTATAGCCGAATATAGTCTATATATAGACTATATTGAACTCTCTCTATATAGTCCAACATATAGACTATATCTATAGTCCAATATAGTCTATATATATATACAGATAGATAGTCCAAATCTGTCTATAGCCTATATATTTACACACACATATATAAAACATTATTTCCTAGTGCTTGAGAAATTAACTCCAGAAAGCTACTTAAAGATTATTACTTAAACATTATGAAAATCAGTTTTGGTGGGGGTTTTTTGAGTTTCAGTTAGATTCTGTTAGCATGCAATAATCTCATACTAGCATGTCTCAAATATTTACAGTGGTACATACACGTAAATAGCCCTTGCAAGAATTGACTCAGTGTTTATGCACTATTTTGGCCACAGGCATATCTAGAAAAGCTGTCCACAGGCTCCTCAATCTGAATATCCAGACATTACAGAATCCCTTTTCTGCAGGAATGACTAGCTTAGCACAGCAGCACATGAATGTAACTAGACAGGTGCCACTCTAGATCTGACTTCAAATATGAGAGGAATGAGCTCTTCAGTAGGGAGAGTACACCACAGGAAAACAAACAACCCCAAGACCTTCTATATGGATCTTGTCTTAGATAATAGAGAATGATTAGAACTCACACATCAAGTTCTTCAACACAGGACTAATGCTAATAAGTTTCAGCTTAAGGGTACTGTGTAAGATAGCTAAGCCCATATGGTTTAGCTAAGACAGTCAACTTTCCAAGATTATTTTAATATGCATACTTTGGTCCTTGCAGCCGGACAAGCTGAGGTTTTATTTGTTGTCTTGCTTTTTTCTTTTTTTTTTTTTTATTTTTTTATGTCTCCACCATCTGTTTAATGAATCCTTGAATTTATAATATAAAGGTCATTGTTTCAGCATATGGGGAATTGGATTGTGCTAATAAGGCAGAAGTTGTTGAGAATTAAATGAATATATGCATTTTAATAAATGTGTGTGTGTGCATGTGCCACTGTTAAGCATTTTGCATGATGGAAATTTAAAGTGTTTGATAAATTGCTGTGAGGGTTCTTAGAGGGAAGTCTTGAATGAATGGCCCCAGGGAAGAGCTTTTAATCAGATCTCTGGGGAGCTGGTATGGACTCTTCACATTTAAACCAGACGCAATTAAGGCACATCTCTGATTTTTTCTGGTGGATGTCTGTAGGAAATGCTGTTATAACACTGTATCAGCAATACAGCAAATGGCCACCTAAGATCCCACAGGAAAAGATCATAATCTTAAAATTAAGACCTGAAACAAACCAAGTTTCACTCACACTCTCAGAGACTCATAGTCACCAGCACCTGAAAATCTGTGATGTCCAAGAAGTCTGTCCCGCCATCACAGCAGAGGTATTGACATGGTGCAGCCAGTGGTGAAGCACCCCAGTACTCCTGTCCACAGATGTTAGGTTCAGGACCTGCTGTGATTACAGGGAGGACAAGGGAGGGCAGCTATTAAGTCCTTGCCACATCTCTGCCATTCTTCATAGGCTCGCAACAATGTTTGGGTTTTGGATATGTATTTCTGAGACCTGGAGCTGACCATGGGCTATCTCCATCTTGTCCCACCTCCGGAGACATCAGGACTCATCACTGTCTTTTGTCTCTAAAGCTGGGTGCCTTGCGAAACTGCAGGTAGATGGCCTTGGGTCTTGAAGGCAAGCCAGCCCTGGTGAGTGAATGTGAGCCAATCTGAGAGCCTCTTTCCTGGTCACCACCAAATCACCATTCACCCTGACTTTAGCCTATCTGTTAGAGTCTGCCACATCTGTCCTTTTGAGTATGTATATACTGTTTTTGGAGGGAATTATCTAATGCTTAGAGGATTACTTCAGGCATGAAGATATGAGCTTCTGGTGAAGGATTACTGATCCAGATCTTTAGGATGTATAATCAGATGGCAAGACAATCCTACAGTGCTTACAGAATATAATTCTGCAGAGATCTGTGCAGCTGGCGTACCAGAAGACAGACAAACGGAAGTGAACTTCTTCTCCTCTGTGACCACAAGAAGACTCAAAAAATTTCACTTCTGGCAGTAGTAGTATGGTGGCTGCTAACATCAAGTTTCTTACTGCTTCATTCATCTGGAATTTCAACAGCAATATTATTGTCCTTCCTGGGAAGAGGGACAAGATAATCAAGGCACTGACATTCAAAGATGAACTCAGAGTGTATAGGACACCTGCCCGGAGATCAGGTCACAAGCCTGTGAACCAGTTTCTAAGATCAGGCAAGGAGAATATGGGAACTTGTGATTGTGATGCTGCAAGTATGTGTACACTACATACTTCCAAAGCTTTGGGATCAAAACACGACAGCTGTTCTTGGTATTTACTTGCATTCTTTGTGTCTTCTGTCTTTCAACCCAAAAGAAGAGTGAGAGTGAAACAAATGTAAGGAAAGTTGCATGGCATATCAGTTTCAGTAATTGAATATACCAATTGTTGGAGAGCTGTGATTATTTTAGGACTGAAAAAGCAGCCTTTCTGCTATTCGATTATAAACATTACTTCTGGGGAAAATTTGTTGGATCCCCAAGGATCAGTGCTGGGCCCAGTCCTGTTCAATATCTTTTTCAATGATCTGGACAGAGGGACCAATTTGTCGTCCCAACCCATCTCACAGGGAGGTCTGCCCCCTTCCTGGTGCCCGGGTTAGGGACATCACCAGGAGACTCCCTAACCTAATCCGTCCCTCTGATTATTACCCCTTGCTGGTAATACAGGCTGGCAGGGATGAGATCGAGAAGAAGGGCACCAGGGCAATTAAAAAGGAACTCAAGGCCCTGGGGAAATTGATAGATGAGGCAGGAGCACAGGTGGTGTTCTGCTCAGTTCCCCCTGTGGCAAGGGAGTTCACAGAGAGGAACAGCAGAACCTATGACATCAACAACTGGATCAAGGGATGGTGCGAGCGGCAGCACTTTGGCTTCTTCAAGCTTGGGGGAACTTTTACTGTGCCGGACCTGCTTGATCGTGATGGGGTGCAGTTGTCTAGGAGGGGCAGGAAAGTCTTGGCACTGGAGCTGGCAGGGCTCATTAGGCGGGCTTTAAACTGTGGACTGGGAGATTGAGTCTATCATCAGTAAGTTTGCAGATGACACCAAGCTAGAAGCAGACATCAATCTGTTGGAAGGTAGAAGAGCCCTGCAGAGGGACCTTGACAGACTAGATGGATGGGCAGAGGCCAATGAGACAAAATTTAACAAGGCCAAGTTCTGCACTTTGGCCACAACTACCCCAAGCAGCACTACAGGCAGGGCATAGAGTGGCTGGGGAGCAGCCAGGAAGAAAGGGACCTGGGGGTACTGGTAGATAGTAGGCTGAAGATGAGCCAGCAGTGTGCCCAGGTGGCCAAGAGAGCCAATGGCATCCTGGCATGTATCAGGAACAGTGTGGCCAGTGGGACGAGGGAGGTTATTCTTCCCCTGTACTCAACACTGGTCAGGCCACACCTTCAGTGCTGTGTCCAGTTCTGGGCCACTCAATTCAAGAGAGATGTTGAGATACTGAAGCATGTCCAGAGAAGAGCAATAAAGCTAGTGAGAGGTTTGGAGCACAGACCTATGAGGAGAGGCTGAGGGGCTGAGGGAGCTGGGGTTGTTTAGCCTTGAGAAGAGGAGGTTCAGGGGCTAGCTCATCACTGTCTACAACGACCTGAAGGGAGGTTATAGCCAGGTGGGGGTTGGTCTCTTCTGCCAGGCAATCAGCAACAGAACAAGGGGACACAGTCTCAAATTGTGCTGGGGAAGGTCTAGTCTGGATGTTAGGATAAAGTTCTTCACAGAGAGAGTGATTTGCCATTGGAACAGGCTGCCCAGGGAGGTGGTGGTGTCGCCGTCCCTGGAGGTGTTCAAGAAAAAAAGGGATAAGGCACTTAGTGTCATGTTCTAGTTGACTGGACAGGGCTGGATGGTAGGTTGGACTGAGTGATCTTGGAGGTCTCTTCCAACCTGGTTGATTCTATTTTATGTTACTGCTACTGCAATTAGATAATTGAAAAGTTAAGTCGTACACTGTATTTGTATTGTGGAATTCAATGCTCTGGGTAGTTATTTCAGTAAAAATGTAGGGGGGTTCCTTTGTCTAGCTTTAAGGAATACATACACTGTTCTGTATCAAAATCAGGTCATGGTTGATAATCCCCTACTTTGACACCTTGAAAACAGTTAAGAATCAGCTGGAAGCTCAAGCATTGACAGTCATCAACCTCCCTACTATAAATAAAAGGCTAGTCTGGAGTTTGGAAAGCTTTTTCTTTACTCTTCCCTGGTGAGGCCACACATGGAATACTGTGTCCAGTTTTGGGCTCTCCAGTTCAAGATAGACAGGGACCTGCTGCAAAGAGTCCAGTGGAGAGCCAGGAGAATGACTGGGGGACTTGAGCATCTCCTCTGTGGAGAGAGACTAAGAAACCTGGGCTGTTTAGTCTGGAGAAGGAAAGGCTGAGAGGGGATCTAATCAATGTATACAAATATCTGAGGGATGAGTGTCAAGTGGATGAGGCCAATCTCTTTTTGGTGGTCAGCAGCAATAAGATGAGGAGCAACAGCTACAAATTGAAACATAGAGGGTTTCACCTCAACATGAGGAGAAACTTCTTTACAGTCAGGGTGATGGAGCCCTGGAACAGGCTGCCCAGAGAGGTCATAGAGTCTCCTTCTCTAGAGACTTTCAAAACCTGTCTGGATGCATTTCTGTGTGAACTACTGTTGTGGACAGCCCGTAGGGCTGAAAATAGGCTTATTTATGCCTTGCCTTGCCTGGACATGTTTTGCTGCCCAAACCAGATGTAAACACATAAAAAGCACAAAGGGGCATAACAAACCTGGTGCCATGAAGTCTGGCCTGCCCAGGACTCCTGATTGTGTAAATATGGTTGTATGAGCCCATGCACTTAGCTTGTGCCTGCCTAGTGTACGGCCCATGTGATTCCCATATTTGGAAGGTCCAGGCCTGTGGCTTTTGCTTATTATGGTATTACTTTGGCTAACCGCCAACCTGATTGGTCATTTTAGTGTCCAAAGGGCCATTAATCTCAGCCCACATTTGATAAATAGAGGCACACAGTTAAACAACGTGCCTGGGCTCCCTCGGCTTGCTCACGCTCAGGCTCATGCTCAGGCTCACTCTGGTTCCGTTGCTCACTCGCTTAGACTCACCAGCACTGCTTATGCCTACCTGCGTGCCCACCCACAGTGCACCTGCCTTTACAGAGCTCAGTCTCCCATCCAGCTGTGCACACTTGCACGCCACTGTGATGAGTTATCAGGACCAGATTCTGTATTGCCTCTCTTTACCTACAGAGCTCAGACTCCCATGCAGCTGTGCATCCTATTGCATGCCCACTGCCTTATCATTGCCTGGTGAGCACCATTGCCACTGAGTTACCAGGAAGCAGACCCCACTTGTCTGCACACAATCAGCCTTTGCATGGCCAGTGTGAGACCATGCTGAGATTGCACAGTATCGTCCTTCCTCTGCACCTGAGGTCCTGCCTACAAATTCCTGGACAAAGCGTCCAGAAGAAGCCAGGAGACGAGGGCAGAGATTGCATCCTTTGCCAGGAGAACAAGGTCAGAGACTGTCCTATCCCCAGAAGCTGGGAAGATTCTCTTTTCCCCTGAAGCCGGGAGGATTCCAGCCTCAAAGTCCACGGGCAGACTCCCCTGAAGTTTGGAGACTAGTAATAGGCTGTGACGTAGCCCGGGCAGGTGATTGATAATTAATCAGAATTTGTAAATAAATGCTTTGATGCCTCTGTAATTTCTATTGCCTCCTGCCATAGAGAAAGAGCGTGGACCCATCTACTAGGCAAATAGTATATTGACCCCAAGTGGCATATGCCGTGAGGAAACTCCTCTCTCTGTTTATAGTTTGAATTGTTTGCTAGTTATTAATAAGTTATGGTTGGATATTAATCCTAGAATGTCTTCATAACCAGGTAAGAACACATATCAAATGAAGTGGTTGGGGGCGGCAAGAGTTCAGAATATTGAAGTTAATAAATGACATATTTTTATAAAACATTATCTCGCACCAATTAATTTCTCCCCTCCACCACAATTGGCGTCGGCAGCAGAATACCCCTCCACGACAACTACCCTTGGTGATCCTGCCTTGGCAGGGAGATTGGACTTGATGATCTCTGGAGGTCCTTTCCAATCTCTAACATTCTGCGATTCTGTGATAATATGTGGAATATTCCACCTTAACTAAGTACAGAGAATTTATAAAAGAAAAAAAAAAGGGGGAGGAGGGGATAAAAATCCCAAACATCTCAATTAGCAACACAAAACACTAGCCAGGCTCAATAAATATTCAAGCATTTTCCACACCACACAGCAGACTGTGCACTGTTCTTCAGCACAGATCTCCCTCCTCAGCCTCATTCCCTGTTTGCAGGTCAGACAAGTTGAATGTATCACCATATTAGCACCTCTCAGCTCATGCTGAGGGAAGGCCCCCCACAGTATCATGGCTGTCCATCACACTGAAGTGATTAGACAAAATTTTGCTTCCCCGGCAGTGATGAGCTGGCAGTGGTGAGCCTCTGCCAGCCTGGTCCAGCTCCCCACTGACTGTTTCAACCCAAGCTGAAAATCCAACCTGCGCTGGCATCCCTGACAGCATCTGTCAAATCCTTCCTACCAGCTCACTGTGGTTTTGATACTCAAACCCTGAGCCAGTGTCTCCAGCTTACCATGCCTCAGCATACTGCCATGATGGGGATAAGAGGAGGAACAAAGAATTTGCCTCTCCGAACGTGAAATTTTCTCTGCTCTTGTTTTCCAGTACTTTGTTTAAAAAAACAAAACAAAACAAAAAAACAAAAACAAAACAAAAAAAAAAAAAACCCAAAACCAAACACACTAATGTGAGTCTGGATGAACACAGTAACGTATGCATGCTCTCAAATTCAGTTTTGCCAACACACAGTCTTTGAAATAAAGTTCTTCAGATAGTAACCTTAGCTCCAATTTGAGAGGTCTGAAATAATGAGATTGGATCTGTCAGGATAAAGAGGCAGTCATATATTCATACAGAGAAACAATTCCCACTGGTATCAGTGTGAAGCATATTATGGACAAAGGGTAGCATTTAACTTCTTTAGTCAGTGCCGTGCCTTTCAGCTTTTGGACACATCATAAAATGAACTTCACCTTGAGTAGAGTCCTTAGGAGCTGCTACAGTTCTAGAATGAGGAAGAGCAATACAATCTGATGTAATCTTTGAGGTACTTTGAAACCTTTTTTCCCTTTTTTTTTTTTTTTTAGTATGTATTATTATTTTTCAGTATGTAATATTCACTCCTTAACACAACTACTGGTGTTTGTTATAGAAAAAATCTAAATATAGAGGAAATAATTTTGCTTGTTACATTCAAAGGTTTTCTTTTTTCTCCTGGGTAGCAGAATGCTGTGAGTCAGCAGTAGTTTATTGCTTTCCTGTTTAAAGAATATTTGAAGCAATTTCTCAGATTAGGATGGATCTTCACTCACGTCCATCAGAGAGAGTTCATTGATTTCACTGTCTGCAGACCAGTGGAGATCAAGTCTTTATCCTCCATTTGTTTGTTTGGTTTTTTTTCCCCTCAACATTTTGGCAAAGCAAGTACAAGAAATTTCATGAAACTTCCAAAGATTTGGCAGAGTTCCATTAACATTATTGATCTTACTGACCCTTTTGCATCTTTATCAGTGTCTTTGAGGACTGACAGAGAATGCAACAATGTTGTAAAAACTGTGTAAAAACTGTTTGCTCTTCTATAATAAATAAAACAGTATTTTCTACATTTAATCAGCAGATTAAGACTGAATCTTAAGGCTGAGACCCCCACAGGAACCATGATTTTGGAGTAAAGATGTTTGGCACAGTAATAAATATTAATAACAGCTGCAGGTGAAGCCAAAGATCTTAGGTGCAGATCTGTATTGATGTCCATTGAGTCTACTTGAAAAGTGTGGCAGACACAACTCAATAGACAGCAAAACAGTTTTCCTCATAAGGTTCAATGTACTGTTGGGGAAATGCTTGCAGGAACTGGAGCCCTCAACACAAGAAGGACATTGAACTGTTAGAGCGAGTCTAGAGGAAGGCCATGAAGATGATCAGAGGTCTGGAGCACCTCTGCTATGAGGAGAGTTTATGAGAGTTGGGGCTCTTCATTTGGGAGAAGAGAAGGCTTCAAGGAGACCATGGAGTGGACTTCCAGTATCTGAAGGCGGCCTACAAGACGGCTGGGGAGGAACTATTTACAAGGTCTTGGAATGACAGGATGAGGGGTAATGGATTTAAAGTAGCAGAGGGGAGATTTAAACTGGATGTTAGGAAGAAGTTCTTTACAGTGAGGATGGTGAAACACTGGCACAGGTTGCCCAGGGAGGCTGCGGATGCTCCCTCCCTGGAGATGTTCAAGGCCAGGTTGGATGAGGCCTTGAGAAAACTGTTCTAGTGGGAGGTGTCCCTCCCTATAGTGGGGGGTTGGAACTAGGTGATCTTTGAGGTCACTTCCAACCTAAACCATTCTATGATTCAATCATTTTGTACAGCTGAAATGCATGGGCACAGCATGGGCCAACATCTTTCCCATTCGTATTCCAATAAAATAATCCAAAAGAGCAAGATCTCAATGGCATGAAGGCAGAGCAAAGGCAAGAGTCATAGGTGTACACAAGATGCTCTTTGCTGTCATGCTATAGTGTAGTACAAAAATAATATTAAAATTAAATTAAAAAGAAGAATCCCTCTTGTGGCCTTTCTGCATTGCTTGTAGTTATTCAACTCAAAAAAACCCTGTCAACACACACCATAGTTTAGGTCTGGGCAGTGTAAAAGGTGAAGTTTGATAATAAGAACACTTAATGGAACAGCCTAGTAAATGATTAATGATTGATCTGAAACAACAAATAGATAAACAATCAAACATGCAGAATACAAATACACTCTGAGCATGCTCTGCCCACAGACTAGACAACCTGTATCGCTGCTGCTCGAGTGCTGCGTAAATCCAGACCAGAGTCAGATCAAAAGCAGATATTTTCCAGACATGATTCAGTCATGAGTTACCATGGATCCATGAGCCTGAATATGATGCCAGGTACAATAAAGGAACAGCTAATCTGGAATTTGAATACAATTAAAGATAAAGGATTTGATTTATAGATGCCATCTCTCCCTAGAGCTCATGGGGATTTGGGCTCTGGTGTCATGTTGCAACCAAGAAAGTCACAATAAGGTGTTTAAAATGAGGAATATTCTATGCACATGGAAAGATTACTTTCTGTTTGACAGAATGACTGGCATGCTAGAAATTTTAATTTGCATCAGACATCTGAAGATTATAAGGATGACTGTACTAGGCAGATGAAAGATTCATTTAGCCCAGGCTTTGGCCTTTAACAATAGCCATTCATGACAGCTCGGAAATATATGAGCCCAGGATGGAGTGGTACTTCTCCTATCTCTCAGCTTCCAGCAATTCCCAAACTGACAGTTGTCTCAATGGTGTCATTATCCACCTCTGTCATTTATTTAGTCATACTTTGAGCCCATCCAAACTTGTGGCATCTAAAAAAAAAATAAATCAGTAGGTATAAGTTTCTCAATTATGCATAACAAGAAAAAGTTCTTTTTTTTCCACTTGATATAAACTGTCTGCCTGATCATTTCATGTGCCTTGGTTTATGTCCTTTGAATAGTGAATAATCATTCCCTCAAGACTTCCCCCATGTCATTCAGGATGGTATAGATCTCTGTAATAACCATTTGCAGGCATTTTCTAAGCTAGAGAGTCTCAGTTATTTCATTTTCTCTGCATAAAGAAGGTATTCTGTACCTCTGATTACTATTCTCTCTGTTTTTCTAGGTTACTATATCCTTTTCAGAAATTAGATGAGCACACATGTAGCATATATTTAAATGTCAGTTCTCCAAAGTTGTGTGCAGCTGTATAACAAGTTTCCTCCTGTCCTTTGCAGTATTTCCTAACACTGCTGCTTTCCTGCCCATCACCAAGGTAACATTTATAGGCAACTGCAGACAACCTTATAATTCCCTTTCAGTAATGGCATATTGAGAACCTGTCACAATATAGGAAGATTTTCTTTGTTTGCATCTTCTCTCCTGTGGTGTTGGCTTTTTATTTATTGGTACTGAACTTCACCTGCTGTTGACTTGGCATTGAGATGGTAGAATAATCTATAACCATCCTCAGGGATTCATACTCTCCACTGTCAGCAAACTTTCCTACTGTCGTGGAGGGGCATTCTGCCGCCTACGCCGATTGTGGCGGAGGGGAGAAATTAATTGATGTGAGATAATATTCTATAAAAATATATATTTATTAACTTCAATATTTTGAACTCTCACCACCCCCAACCACTGAACTTATAATATTAATATTTGTTCTACACAGTTGTGAAGACATTATGGGAATATATCAAACTATTATAATATTATAATAACTTATAATTATTATAATTATTATAATATTATAATAACTAGCATACATTCAAACTATTAAACAGAGAGAGATTCCCCTGCAGCTTAATGCCGCTTCGGGACAGGATACTACTTGCCCAGCAGGTGGGACTGAAAGCTCTTTCTGCTCTATGGCAGAGGCATTAAAGGCATTTACTCACAATTCTGATTAATTATCAGTCACCCTCTGGGGCTACGTCACAGCCTATACCAATGTCCAATCTGCCTGTGGACGTCGAGGCTGGAATCCTCTGGCTTCAGGGGAAATAGTCTCTAACCTTGTGCTGCTGGCTCCTTCTGGATGCTCTGCCCAGGGAATTTGTAGGCAGGATCTTCAGGCGCAGAGGAAATACGATCCCGTGCAGTCTGAGCACGGTCAGCGCTGGCTACTCAGGCTGATCGTATGCAGACAAGTGGGTCTGCTCCTGGCAACTTGTGGCAATGGCACACAACAGGCAATCATAAGGCAGCGAGCATGCAGTGGGATGCACAGATGCATGGGAGTCTGAGCTCCACAAATATACAGGCAGGCTTAAGTGAGCTCTGCAAGTGAGCACGCAGGCAGGCAAGTGAGCGAGTAAGCTAGCACATGAGCCTGCGTATCTCTATTTATTAAATGTACACCAAGAGTAATGGTCTCATTGGCCACACTATTACCCAATCACCTCGGGCAATCACCCAAATATACCCAAAAAAGAAAGAACCCACAGGCTGTTCTCCTCCAAAAATGGGGGGGCGCATACGCCTTGCACGCCACAGGGGCATGAGTCTCATGAAACCCCTCCTATGCGACCGGACCAAACCAGACTAGGTTGTCTGGGTTTCTTTTGTCCTGTTTTCCCAGATCTGGTTGCAATGCAGGCAGGCAGGTAAACATGTCTGGACAAGACAGGACATGCTCAAGTCCATTTTTCTACCCTTGGGACTCTCCACCACACCTACTCTTTTTTTTTTCATAGAATTGTAGAATGTCAGGGGCTGGAAGTGACCTCGAAAGCACATCCTGTCCAACCCCCTTGCCAGAGCAGGATTATCTATACCAGATCATACAGGAACACATCTGTGACATTAATTTTGATATCCAGGCAATGATTGATAATAACTATAAAACCTGTTTATTAATATTAAAACTCACCAGAAAACTTATTCACAAGCTTTGAAATGCACAGGTTGGAAATTTATACATGCAGGGAACAGGCAAAACTAGATCACTTATTTCTTAAAGTGGCAAAGACAAATACTATACTGGAAGAGGCTTTTAAGTATTTACTCACAAAATTATTACCCAGCTGACAGTGCTAGCCACAGTCCCAGGCAGTACTCAAATGCTTTCACAGAACTCTGTCTTGCTGGCTGCTGAGACTTCATTCTTCCCAGACTTCTGGGGAAAGAGGCAGACAGTCTCTGACCTTGTCTCCTGGCTCCTCTGGACGATCTGTGTATCTCCAGGACTTGTAGTCTTGGCAGGAGACTTTCAAGTGCAGGCAGGATGTCTTGTGATGTGCAGTCTCAGCACAATGTCACACTGGCTATGCTACCTGTTCCTGGTAAGCTCTCCAGGCAAATTCAGGATGCAAAATGAGGTGGCAGCAGCCCCTGTGCTGCCTACTTGTCCCTTTTATCAATATCCAGCCCAAGACTAATGGGGCATTGGACATAGATTAGCCAATCAGAATGGCACTTTTCCAGGCTTCATCATATTAAGTGAAGCCAGGGCTTTTGCTCTTCCCTCCCATGGCTGCCTCCCCCCAGCACAGAAGTAGTCTGAGCTAGGAAACATGGATAAGCCCATGTTTGCCCTATCAGGCCTACCACCACAACATCCAGGCAGGTCTTGAATATCTCCAGAAAGAGAGACTCCCCAACATCCCTGGGCAGCCTGTTTCAGTCTTCTGTCACCCTCACAGGGGAAAAAATTTCTCCTCATGTTTCCATGGAACTTCCTATGCCTCAGCTTCCACCCATTGCCCCTTTTCCTGTCATTGGACATCAAGCAGAGTCTGGCTCTATTCTCTTGGCGCTCACCCTTTACGTCTTTATCAATATGAATGAGGTCACCTCTCTGTCTCCTCTTCTCCAAGATAAAGAGAAGAATATGTCAAAGAGCAACCATTCACAGAATCACAGAATTATGAAGGCTGAAATAGGTCTCTGAGACCATCAAGTCCAGCCTATGATGTAATACCACCACATTGACCAGACCATGGCACTAAGTGCCACATCCAATCTTTCCTTAAACAGTTCCAAGGACAGCAGCTCCACCACCTTCCCAGGTAGTACATTCCAGTGTCTAATTACCCTTTCCATAATCTACTCTGGCACAGCTTCAGGCCATGCCCTCTTGTCACAAGTTGCCTGAGAGAAGAGCCTGACCCCTACCTTACTACAATTTTCCCTCAGGTAGTTGTAGAGTGTGATAGGGTCCCCTCTGAGTCTCCTCTTCTCCAGCCTAACCAGTCCCAGCTCCCTGAGGCTCTCCTCATCAGACTTTCCCTCCAGTCCCTTCCCCAGTCTCATTGCAGCATCTCATCTCATTGTAAAAAATAGACTATTTCTTCTGACTCTGCTTTCTGACTTTAAAGTAGCTCTCAGGTTCTGAGAACACAGTTCCTTTTGTCTTGTGGCAGGTCGATGTCTTTAACAGTAATTGGCAAAGAACCCTGTGATACACTTTGGTGTGCTTCAGGGAGGGGAAATGCAGCCGGTACAGAGCAGAGCTATGGAATTAATGAAGAGATATAAATAGTTACAACACCATACCAGGGGTCAAAACACTCAAGGTTCACATTACAAGATGAGCTTATTGCAATTGTATAAACCTGCTTACTGAAAAAAAAATTGTAGAAACCACTGCCTAACCTGAAAAAAAGGAAGGGAAAAAAAAAAAAAGAAAGAAAAAAGAAAAAAGAAAAAAAGATGTGCTGGAAGTTGGAAAGTCATTTAAACCAGAAATTGATTGCATTATTTTTAAACACTGAATATGTTTAGTTATTCAAGCAAATAACCAGTTGAAATGTGAATTCTATACCATGTACAGGATTTCTCAGAAGCATCTCTCAGTTAAAATGGTTCTTTGTTTCCTATTATGAAGGAAATTAGATTAGTCTGTTCAATTAGATTAGTCTGAAGTCTACATGATGCTTTGTTAATTCCTTTTTAGGTGTAGTTCCTGGAAAATTTATTAACAATCTGCTTCTCTACCAGCTCAGCCTAGAAATCTTACACAGATATTAGTTTACTAAAACTAGTCAGTTAATAGTTTGCTTTCTCTAATCTGATCCAAAGAAATGCACTACCTATACAAGCATTCATACTGTCGTGTTTACAAACAGGGTACCACTCTAGAACAAACACTTGGCTTCCAATATTTAACTGCTACCAAATCTCTTCCTTGAATCCTTTGTCCAGAGGACAAAGGCCTCTGGGGAGATCTAATAAAATCTAAAAACCACTTTATTGTCTAAAAACTGCCCTGTAAAGCAGAGCATGAGTCCTGTGGTCACTCAACAAGCCTTAGCCAAGTATTGTGTTCAACTCCCACTTTTTCAGTCCATTGGATTTGTTGCATTTACTGTCAGCCATTTTGCTATAAATCACACATAGGCACCTGGAATATTCTGTTAAGTTCTGGGCCCCTCCATTCAAGAAGGACCTCAGAGAACTGCTTGAAAGAGTCCAGCACAGAGCCACAAAGACGCTGAAGGCAGTGAAACATCTCCCTGCTGAGGGAGCTGGGGCTTTTTAATTTGGAGCAGAGAATCCTGAGAGGTGACCTCATTCCTGTGAAGGGCAGCGGCAGGAGGACAGAGCCAGGCTCTACTCAGTGATGTCCAGTGATGGAACAGGGGGCAATGGGTGCAAGCTGGAGCAGAGAAAGTTCCATGGAAACATACGGAAAAAAAATTTTCCACTGCAAGAGTGCTGAAGCCCTGGAGCAGGCTGCCCAGAAAGTCTCTAAAACCTGTCTGGTTACATTCCTGTGTGATCTGCTGTTGTGGTAGGCCTGAATAGGCCAAAATAGGCTTGTACATGTTCTGGCTTGCCCAGACGTGTTTTTCTGCTCTCTCTCCTTCTGCTACGGGGAGGAGAAGCAACCACAGGAAAGAGGACAAGGAACCTGGAGCCACTGAGTCTAAGGAACCTGGCTTGCCCAGGCATGTTTTTCTCCTGTTTCCATCCCGTGGTAAACAAGGTACACCCACTTGGCTTGTGCCTGCCTTGTGCAAGGCCTATGTTTCCCCAAATTTGGGTAAAGCAAGCCTATGGCTTCGCCTAATATGGTCAAGATTGGGTAACTGCCATTCTGACTGGCTATTCTGTGTCCAAAGGTCTATTAGTCTTGGGCTACATTGATAAAAAGAGATGAGCAGGTCACACAACATGGCCTGCCATTTGTATTTGTGCTTACTGCTGCCTGCTGCCATTGCTCTCTGCTTCTGGTAGTGTTCTGCCTCAGTGCATCCTGCCATGCTTTACAGCATCATGCTTTGCTAAGCTATAAGTTAGCTCTGTTGAACTGCCTGGAAACTGCCTGCCTTGGGTTTACCAGGAATAGGCACCACATGCCTCCACACAATAGGCCTGCATAGGCAGCATGACATCATGCTGCACATCGCAAGATGTCCTGCCTACACCTGAAAGTCTCCTGTCAAGACAGGAAGTCCTGGAGGTACACAGATCATCCAGAGGGGTCAGGATAAGGTCAGAAATCATCTGTATTCTTTCCCAAGCAGCCTGAGAAGCCTGGGAAAAATTAGAAGCCTCAGTGTCTGACAAGACACCAAGAGAATTACCTGAAAGCATTTCAGGTACTGTCTGAAGCTGTAGCTAGCCCCTTAAGTCAGGATACTAATATTTTGTAAATACTTAAGCCTCTTGTAATTCACCAATTGCCTTCTGCCATAAGCAGAAAGGAGATCCTTGAGTGCATCTAGTGGACAAGCAGTATAATTGACTGCAAGCAGTATATTGTCTGCAAGAATCTTCTCTTCCAGCTCGATTGAGTTAATGTTTATGTTGTTGCTAGTTATTTCTTAAACATTCTAGATGCTATATTATTCCTCTGTATACTGTTTCCATGACCGTTGCAAGAGAACCTGATTATCATTAAAATTAGTGGTCAGATTGGCAAGAGTTCTGAATACCAAAATTAATAAACAATATTAATTTTGAAAAAATACCATCTTGCATCAATTAATTACCCCTCCATTACACCTGCCCTAGGTAATCCTGCTCCAGCAGGGGAATGATCTTTCGAGGTCGCTTCTGACCCCTAACATTCTGTGATACAACATTTGCCACCTTTCAGTATCTGAAGGAAGTCTGCAAGAAGGCTGCAGAGGGACTGTTTACAAAGGCCTGTAGTGATAGGACAAGGGGCAATGGTTTGAAAGTAGGGAAGAGAAGATTTAGATTGGATATTAGGAAAAAGTTCTTTACAATGAGGATGGTTGAGCACTGGAACAGGTTGCCCAGGGAGGCGGCTGAGGCCTCATCCCTGGAGATAATCAAAGTGAGGCTCAACAGGGCTTCATGCAGCCTGATCTATTTAGGGGTGTCCCTGTTGACTGCAGAGGGGCTTGGACTGGATCACCTTTGGAGGTCCTTCCCAACCCAGGTGCACAACAGACTTCTGCAGGCAAAGTTAGTACTGGGCACTTTTTGACTTAAATTTCATGTTGAACTGCTATAGAAATCCTCTGACAGATGCAAAACACTGAGCTGTTTATAGGAGCTATAGATGCCTGCTCCCATTTCCTTAAGTGATGAGGATATGATGCCTTTATTCTACAACTGCAGCAAAGATCTCCCATGTGGAAAAAGGCGGCCAGCATAGACAATGAGAAGGTTCACTCCTTTCAGCCGCATGATTATACAATCATCTCTGTCTGAGAAACTGTTCCAGAATCATCTGAGCTGAAAGCCCTAAGCATGTTCAATGCTGTATCCATTTGTGTAGCATTTTTTCCTGTAATCAAATATCATATTTCTGTTCTTGCCAACTTCAGTTTACACTGGGACCACTGGCTTCAGCTTTCCACAAGCCATATGATCTCAGTGTGTATATAAAGCCACTGTCCTTGCTCCAAGCTCCATGAACAAAAAGAAAAATCATTTATTTGAAATGCATCAGCTGCATTTTTTTTCCTTGCAATGCTGGAAAATGTGCCCAAGCACATCTCAAGCAATGCTTCTAATTTGTAGTTTACTGTCTACACCACTGACAGTTTAGAGATCAAATAATGAAGTGTAGCACTGGTGGCTGCAGCCCTAGTTATGTTATGTTTCAAGAAAAGATTCACAGCAGACTCACAAGCAGCCACCACCACTCAACAGCTTATTAATCAGCAGCCTGCTGGTCTCTCATCATCTTTGCTATTCCACACTGTCAGGAGCTATGTTTATATGAGAGCTTTCAGTTCAGTTGTTCCTAGGAAGGATACTAGTCCCTTTGCTGACTGTAGAATGTGCTCCCTGCCAAATCCTGGTAGGGGTCTCTGGATAAATGGATGCCATTTCCCTACAAAAAATAAAGATATGGGAAACTGCAGAAATACATCTCTTGCCAGTTCACTTGGGTTCAGCATGAGAACACTCTAACAGAATAAAATAAATTGTAGAGAAGTATTTTCAACATTTCCTAATGTGCATCCTCCATCCTTCTGAAGGTACGTAGAATCATAGATTCAGCCAGGTTGGAAGAGACCTCCAACATCATCCAGTCCAACCTATAACCCAGCCCTATCCAATCAACTACATCATGGCACTAAGTGCCTCATCCAGTCTTTTTTTGAACACCTCCAGGGATGGCGACTGCACCACCTCCCTGATCAGCCCATTCCAATGGCCAATCACTCTCTCTGTGAAGAACTTCCTCCTAACATCCAGTCTATACCTCCCCTGGCACAACTTGAGACTGTGTCCCCTTGTTCTGTTGCTGGTTGCCTGACAGAAGAGGCTGACTCCCACCTGGCTACAGCCTCCTTTCAGGTAGTTGTAGACAGCAATGAGGTCATCCCTGAGCCTCCTCTTCTCAAGGCTAAACAACCCCAGCTCCCTCAGCCTCTCACCAGCTTTGTTGCCCTTCTCTGCACACGTTCCAGTATCTCAACATCTCTCTTGAGTTGAGTGGCCCAGAACTGGACACAGGACTCAAGGTGTGGCCTGACCAGTGTTGAGTACAGCGGAAGAATAACTTCCCTTGTCCTACTGGCCACACTGTTCCCGATACAAGCCAGGATGCCATTGTCTCTGCTGGCCACCTGGGCACACTGCTGGCTCATATTCAGCCCACTATCTACCAGTATTCCCCTGTCTCTTTCTTCCTGGCTGCTCTTCAGCCTCTTTCTCCCCTGCATGTAGTGCTGTTTAGGGTTGTTGTGGCCAAAGTGTAGAATCCAACTCTCTCCCTTCGGCTTCTTTTTCCCAAACAAGGAGAATCATAGAATCACAGAATTGTCAGGGTTGGAAAGGACCTCAAGAATCATCTAGTTCCAACCCCCCTGCCATGGGCAGGGACACTTTCCACTAAGTGAGGCTGCCCAAAGCCCCATCTAGCCTGGCCTTAAAAATTTCCAGGGATGGGTCTTCCACCAGTTCTTTGGGCAACCTGTTCCAGTGTCTCACCACTTCTTCCTAATGTCTAATCCAAATCTATACTCCTCTAGCATGGATCTATTCCCCCTAGCCCTACCACTACCAAATACCCTAAAGAGTCCCTCATCAGCTTTCTTTATTCAGAAACCAAAAATGAAGCGAGATCAAAGGTAAATTCAATTAAACTGAAGAAGCCCAGCTAAGTTTGCTTCTAAATTGTGCAAATACAATGAATGCACACCTCCAGCTTTCTACCTGTGATGGTTTGGGTGTTATATGCGCCCCCC
>WAAF01001728.1:19699-65716 GCA_013400475.1 Tricholaema leucomelas
CCCCCCCCCCCCGCCCCACCACCTCTCGCCTTTGGAAAATTACCCAGACTAGACTCAGCAGCTCTGGAAATTGAATGAAGCTTTATATTTACAGCTTAGCACAAGCTACAAGCAGATATTTACAGTACATACAGCTATATACAGAAATATACAAGTTAAAAGGTAATACAGAAACACAACACCCTTCCCAGAAACCTGAGTCCCCAGGAGGGGTTCTCAACCACCCTTCCACCTTCCTCCCACCTCCCTCTACCTTACCCTAGATCTTGTCTTATATGTAAGGTAGTTTTGAGGGTCAGCCAGGGGGGTTAGGAAGCAGATGGATTAGTCATACAGATGGCAGGTTGGGTTAGAGAGAGTGAGAAGTTCAGCCCAAATCCCAGACAGCAACTCCCTTATCTATGTTTATGTTCTTGTTCTCATAAATCTCAGCAAGCCTGTGAGTGAAGTAGACATCACTATTGCTTCCTTTTCACAGCCTGTAATCTAGTTCTTCTCACCAAAACATTCTAGCTAGCTTCAAACTAGCACACTACCTTTGAAAAATAAACAAGTGAAAATAAACAGTTCAAGTACCTGCTGGCTATTATGTTAATCATTTGGGTAGCACTGCTTGGGACCTCTTTCTGCAAGATGCAACATCAGTAAGCACAAAATGAGGAGTGGGAGGTTTTGCTAGAGATGTGTGGGGACAATAAAAATGGGATGGCACAATGAACACTCTCCTACAGTCATGCAAACACAGGGAAGGGTGGGGAAGTGATATTTTAGTGGGGTTTGCTTGGCAAAGATTCAATGAAGATACAAGGATTTAGACTATTATATTTTGTTCAAAACACTGAAACCTCCGTGAGTTTTTTATCTCCTTTTCTGAACTGAAATCTGAAGTGAAGATAAGTGACAACAGCAATTAGCTCTAATTGAATACAAGGGAAAAGATCAGATGGGCCATCCATGAGCACATAATAGGGGTCTCCTATTTAAATAATGTCTTATGGTGAATTTCCCTTGGACATCTGAAATTTGACCATCTGTGCAATTTCTTTAAAAAAAAACAAAAACACTGACAAACAAACAGCAGCAGTAAAAACAACAACCAGAAAATGTTAAACTTTTAGGATCCCCATATGTGATGTGAATATTTTCAGACTAGTAATGGAAAACATGAGATCAACTCTTAGGTTCAATGGACAGAATCATTACCTCCTATTCAGGTTTAGTCAGTAGGTTAGGTTCTTTCTATCACAATATCCGATTGGTTTTTCTAAGACATTTTGATTTCTTTATTTGGTTTCTAAGTTTATATCACTGACAGCTTTATCATTCTGTGCCTGTTGATGAAACAAGAACACCATCTTCGGATGCTTGATGTTAAGTTAACACCATTTCCAACATGCTCTTGCAGGAAACACAAAACATCACCATCTAGTTAGCCACCTAATCACTTCCTTCCCATTTGTCCTTTTCACTATCACCATTTTTTAGACTTTTTTGGTCTATATTTCCTATCAATAAATGAGTATCCTCAGTATTGTCTTTCTTTTTTGGTCAATAACAAGGCACAAAACACAGAAGAACCTGAAACTCATAGAATGGTTTAGGTTGGAAGGGACCTCAAAGATGATCTAGTTCCAACCCCCTGACATAGGCAGGGATATCTCCCACTAGAACAGGTCAGTCAAGGCCTCATCCAACCTGGCCTTGAACACTTCCAGGGAGGGAGTAGCCACAATCTCCTTGGGCAACATGTGCCAGTGTCTCACCATCCTCACTGTAAAGAACTTCTTCCTAACATCCAGTTTAAATCTGCCCTTTGCTAGTTTAAACCCATTCCTCCTCATCATGTCATTACAAGACCTTGTAAATAGTCCCTCCACAGCCTTTCTGTACTCCCCTTTCAGCTACTGGAAAGCTACTACAAGCTCTCCTCAAAACCTTCTCTTCTCCAGGCTGGAAAGCCCCAACTCCTGTAGCCTGTCCTCATAGCAGAGCTGCTTCAGCCTCTGAACATCCAGGTGCATTTAGAATCATAGAGTCATAGAATCAACCAGGTTGGAAGAGACTTCCAAGATCATCCAGTCCAACCTATTGCCCAGCCCCAGCCAATCAACTAGACCATGGCACTAAGTGTCTCATACAGTCTTTTTTGGAACACCTCCACCACCTCCCTGGGCAGCCCATTCCAAAGGCAAATCACTCTCTCTCTGAAGAGCTTCCTCCTAACATCCAGCCTATACCTCCCTCGGCACAATGTGAGACTGTGTCCCCTTGTTCTGTTGCTGGTTGCCTGGGAGAAAACTGCCCCCCACCTGGCTACAGCCTCCCTTCAGGTAGTTGTAGACAGCAATGAGGTCCCCCCCTGAGCCTCCTCTTCTCCAGGCTAAACAACCCCAGCTCTCTACGCCTCTCCTCACAGGGCTGTGTTCCAGGCCCCTCACCAGCCTTGTCACCCTTCTCTGGACACATTCCAGTATCTCAACATCTCTCTTGAATTGAGTGGCCCCAAACTGGACACAGGACTCAAGGTGTGTGGCCTCACCAGTGCTGATTACAGGGGAAGAATAACCTCCCTTGTCCTACTGGCCAAACTGTTCCTGATACGTCCTCACACAAAATCTGCTCCTAAAATCCTAGAATCCACTTTCAAGCTTGTGGTTTGCAAATCTGTTCTTCCTGCAGGAAATCTTTCCTCATCTTGAATTTCTTCTAGTCTCCCGCAGTTCTGTATGAACAAGGGCAAGTGCCACAAGGCTGGAGCCAGGCTCTGCTGGGTGATGCCCAATGACAGGACAAGGAGCAATGGGTGGGAGCTGAGGCATTGGAAATTCCATGGAAACATTGCAAAGAATTTTTTCACAGTGAGAGCAACAGAAGACTGAAACAGACTGAGAGGGTAAACAAGCTTTGGGTTCCCTCCATAACATCCCAAAGTGGGAACAAATGTCCTAGAATGTTTCTATCTCTGCAGTCAAGAGAGTCACTTTTGGGGTGATTATTAGGGCTGGGCATGAAGAAATTGAATGAAATTCAACAAGGGCAAGGGTAGAGTCTTGCAATGTCGTGGAGGACTTGAAGGCCTGAAAATAGTCTTGTTTATGCCTTGCCCTGCCTGGACATGTTTTTCTGCCCAAACCAGAGGTAAACACATTAAATGGATAAAAGGGGCACAATAGGCCTGGTGCCATAAAGTCTGGCCTGCCTAGGGTCCAGGTTGTATAAGCTGGTTGTAAACATGTTGTGTAAGCCCACACACCCAGCTCATGCTTGCCAGGTGCTAGCCTGTGTGTTTATCATATTTGGAAAGTCCAGGCTTGTGATTTTGCCTATTATGGTATTGTTTGGCTGACTGCCAAAACCTGACTGGTCATTGTGGTGTCCAAAGGGCCATTAATCTCAGCCCACATTTGATAAATAGAGGCACACAGGCAAGCAACATGCTTAGGCCCTGTGCTCGGACTCCCTGGATCGCTCATGCTCACTTACTTGCACAGGCTCACTTGCTCGCTCATTATTAGGTTCAGACTCACCAGCACTGATTGTGCCTATTTGCTTCACAGTTATTATGGAGACAGATTCTCCCATAGCCTCCCAGCCAGCTATGCACACTTGCACACCTCTGCAGTATGTTATCAGGACCAAATCCTGTATTGCCTGCCTTTACCTACGGAGCTCAGACTCCTCTGCAGCCGTGCACCCTATTGCATGCCCACTCCCTTATCACTGCCTGGTAAGCGCTCCACTTACTGCCGGTGAGTTAACCAGGAGCAGACTTCACTTCTCTGCATGCGATCGGCCAGCGTGAGATCGTGCTCAGACTGCATGACATCCTACTCCTTCTGCACCTGAGGTCCTGCCAAGAATTCCCAGACAGAGCATCCAAGAGAAGCCAGGAGACAAGGGCAGAGATTGCATCCTTTACCAGCAGCACAAGGTCCGAGACTATTTCCCCTGAAGCCGGAGGATTCCGTCCTCAAAGTCCGTGGGCAGAGACCCTGAAGAATTGGACAGTAGTGATAGGCTGTGACGTAGCCCTGGAGGGTGATTGATAATTAATAAGGATTTATAAGTAAATGCTTTAATGTCTCTGTAATTTCTACTGCCTCCTGCCATAGAGCAGAAAGAGCTTTCAGCCCACCTGCTGGACAAGTAGTATATAGACCCCAAGTGGCATGAAGCCACACAGAGAAATCTCTCTGTGTTTGTAGTTTGAATGTATGCTAGTTATTATAATAGTTAATGTTTCATATATTTCCCATAATGTCTTCCATGACCGTGTAAGATCCCTTTAATATTAAATTCAGTGGTTGAGGGTGGTGAGAGTTCAGAATATTGAAGTTAATAAATATATATATTTTTACAAATATCCTCTTGCATCAATTAATTTCTCCCCTCCACCAGAATCGGTGTAGGCGGCAGAATACCCCTCCGCGACATGCACCTGGGAAAGAACAACCCCAGCGATCAGTATAGGCTGGGGAGTGACCTGTTGGAAGGCAGTGAAGGGGAAAAAGATCTGGAGGTCATAGTTGATGGGAGGTTGACCAGGAGCCAGCAATGTGTTCTGGTGGCCAGGAGGGGCAATGCCATTCTGGGGTGTATTAGAAGGGCTGCGGCCAGTAGGTCGAAAGAGGTTCTCCTGCCCCTTTACAGTGTCCTGGTGAGGCTGTATCTGGAGTACTGTGTCCACTTTTGGGCTCCCCTGTTCAACAGGGACATAGAACTCCTTGAGAGAGTCCAGCACAGAGTCACAAAGATGATTAAGGGAATGGAACATTTCTCTTACAAGGAGAGCCTGAGGTAGCTGGGGCTGTGCTGCTTGGAGAGGAGACTGAGAGGTGACCTCATCAATGTTTATAAAGATGTAAAGGTGAGGGCCAGGAGGCTGGAGCCAAGCTCTGCTTGATGATGGCCAATGACAGGACAAGGGGCAACTAGGGGAAGCTGAAGCATAGGAAGTTTCGTTTAAACATGAGGATGATTTTTTTTTTACCTGTGAGGATGACAGAAGACTGGAACAGGCTACTATGAGAGGTTGTGGATTCTTCCTCCCTGGAGATATTCAAAACCCACCTGAACGCATTCCTGTGTGATCTGGTTTAGGTGATCATGCTCTGGCAGAGGGTTGGACTGGATGAGCTTTCGAGGTCCCTTCCAGTCCCTGACATTCTGTGGTTCTGTGATTCTGTGAAAGCAACTAAGCCATAACTGGCAAGATAGTTGCCTGATTTTCACTTGGCACATGAAATTGTGTAGAGATCTATCAGGTGTTTTCTCAAGATAGATAAATCAACAAAATAATATTAAATAGCAAGCAATCTTATTTTTTTAGAGAAAAGGTTTTAAATTAATTATTAGGTAATGTGATGTAGTAATGACATGGTGTATACCATGCTTAAACACCTCAGGCCCCTCAGAATGGCAGATTATTGTGGAGCATCCCCAATAATCATCCCACCACTGTTAGTGCAACATATTAGAAGAGAACAGATAGTTTAGGTAAGAGAATGCTATTTTCAACAGGCTTTATCGAAAGCCAGGAAGCCTTGTTTCAACAAGAAACATCATCTGTCACCGAAAGAAAGAGAATGAATGATGATCTTTGCTTAAAAACTGCCAAAGAGTGATTCAACATTCATCAGCTCACTTCATTCTCATTAGCAAAATTTAAATATCCAATTTAGCAACCTTTCACTTTTCCTTTTTAGATGATGGTGTGTTGCTAAACTCATTTTACAGAGAAAAATTGGTAATAATACTCCTCTTCTTCCTTTGAAATCCTGAGATGATTCATGAAATAATTTCCATTTCATCTGAAACAGTTTTCCTTCTGCAGCACCTGTGGAATCAGCCCAATTGTCTGCCTGTTTCAGAAATCATTAGCTCTATGCAAACCACCTCTTAAGATGCTGTTACTACATCTGAAAGCTCTACCTCCTAATGGATAGAATATAATTGAGTGCAGATGCTCTTTGCAACGAATAGATGATCCAAACTTCCAAACAATGGCGTAGCAGTGAGGTTCTCTGAGTGTACTAATAACCTTGTTATTATTTTTAATTGTTATCCATTGGGCTTGAAAATTGCATCTGTATGGCAAAGTCAGGCAGCCCTGTGGCTGACAGGCCCAGTTCAGTCTCCGTTTTGCCTGCATTAAAAAAAGCAAAGGAAGCACCACACATCTCAGAACTACAAAGTCTTCAAGGGCTTGATCTTAACCTGCTTTGAAAGCAGACTTCAATGACATTTGAAATAGACTTTCTGTGAGCTATAGAAACAAGATTCACTTTGTGTGTACTTCACACAAGTTTGCTAAACAGGAACTAATTAGAAGCTGGCATTTAATGGCAATATTCCCACAGATCACTGCACTTGATATTGATCAGTGCGATTACCGACCCCAGAAATATGTCACTCCCATAACACTATGGATTGGTATGCTCAGAGAGCTACATGAGTCATAGCAGCAGTGCCAAAGAGCAAAGAGAAAAGAGAGGCACTTAGGAAAACTCTGTATATAGCAAAAAAAAAAAAAAAAAATTACCAAAGGCTGACCTTTTCTGATATTTATTTATTCCAACTTTCTGTGGAACAACAAGCAATCAAATTTGCAGCCCCTCAGAAGTGAAATTCCCTGCATTTTTCAGTGACAAATCGGCAACCAGCATGGCTTCACGAAGGGCAAATCATGCCTGACAAATCTGGTGGCTTTTTATGATGTCGTCACAGCTGCAATGGACAGGGGAAGGGCAACTGATGTCATCTACCTAGACCTGAGTAAGGCATTCGACTCTGTCCCACATGACATCCTGGTCACCAAACTGGAAAAGCACAAACTGGATGGGTGGAGCACTCACTGGATAAGGAATTGGCTGGATGGTCGCATGCAGAGAGTGGTGATCAATGGCACAATGTCCACCTGGCGACCGGTGACAAGTGGTGTTCCTCAGGGGTCAGTGCTGGGACCAGTGCTCTTTAACATCTTTGTCAGTGATATGGACAGAGGAATTGAGTGCACCCTCAGCAAGTTTGCAGATGACACCAAGCTGTGTGGCACAGCTGACTTGCTGGAGGGCAGGGATGCCATCCAGAGGGACCTGGACAGGCTGGAGAGGTGGGCCCAGGCCAACCTCATGACGTTTAACAAGGCCAAGTGTAAGGTCCTGCACCTGGGTCGGTGCAATCCCAGGCACAGATACAGGCTGGGTGATGAATGGCTGGAGAGCAGCCCTGAGGAGAAGGACCTGGGGGTCTGGGTCGACGAGAAGCTCAACATGAGCCGGCAGTGTGCACATGCAGCCCAGACAGCCAACCGAGTGCTGGGCTGCATCAAGAGAAGTGTGGCCAGCAGGGCAAGGGAGGTGATTCTCCCCCTTTACTCTGCTCTCGTCAGACCCCACCTGGAGTACTGTGTGCAGTTCTGGAGCCCCCAATACAAGAAGGACATGGAACTGCTGGAGCGGGTCCAAAGGAGAGCCACGAAGATGATCAGAGGGCTGGAGCACCTCTGCTATGAGGACAGGCTGAGAGAGTTGGGGCTCTTCAGCCTGGAGAGGAGAAGGCTTCGAGGAGACCTTGTAGTGGCTTTCCAGTATTTGAAGGGAGCCTACAGGAAAGCTGGGGAGGGACTATTTACACGGTCTAGTAATGTTAGGACGAGGGGGAATGGGTTTAAGCTGGAAGAGGGGAGATTTAGACTGGATGTTAGGAGGAAGTTCTTTACAGTGAGGGTGGTAAGGCACTGGAACGGGTTGCCCAAGGAGGTTGTGGATGCTTCCTCCCTGGAGGTGTTTAAGGCCAGGCTGGATGAGGCCTTGAGCAACCTGCTCTAGTGGGAGGTGTCCCTGCCTATGGCAGGGGGTTGGAGCTGGATGATCCTTGAGGTCCCTTCCAACCTAAACCATTCTATGATTCTATGATTCTATGACATAGGAACCTCAAAGGAACTGACAGTTTAGATCTTCAGCTCTCAGGGATGGAGCATTCTCATGGCAATTCCTCACTGGAAAATGGGCAGTCCATGAAGTCAGACAGATTAGTGCATGAATCTTATACAAAGGCTCCACAGGTGAAGCATTCCTGGAAAGGGCATTGGTGGGATACAGATGTGCTATACTAAGGGAAGTGCCTCACAGTTTTTCAATTTCTGATGTCCACATATCTTACATTTTGTTGCAGGTCTTTAAGGGAGATAATATTAATGCACTTCATCCATTAACTATTTACTTCATTCCAGACAAAGTGAAGTAAGAAGCTAAACAGAAAACAAGGCCCTGCTAGCTGGCTAATACTTGCTGCATCTGCAATACTGTATCCAGTTCTGGGCCCCCGAGTTCAAAAAAGACCTCAGAGAACTCCTCAAGAGAGTCCAGTGCAGAGCCACACAGATGATGAAAGGAACATGTTTCTGAGGACATCCTGAGGGAGCTGGGGCTCTGCAGCTTGGAGAGAAGGAGCCTGAGAGGTGAGCTCATTCATGTTGATAAAGATGTGCAGGGTGAGTGCCAAGAGCATGGGGCCAGGCTCTGCTCGGTGATGCCCAATGACAGGACAAGGGGCAATGGGCGGCAGTTGAGGCATAGGAAATTCCATGGAAAAATGAGGATTTTGTTTTCCTTGTGAGGGTGACAGAACAGTGGAATAAGCTGCCCAGGGAGGGTTGTGAAGTCTCCCTCTCTAGAGATATTCAAGACCCATCTGGATGTGTTCTTGTGTGATATGGTATAGGTGATCCTGCTCTGGCAGGCAGGTTGGATTGGATGAGCTTTCAAGGTCACATCCAGCCCCTAACGTTCTGTGATACAGTGAAAAGAATTTAATGTGAACTATGAATACACATCCTAGGAGTTTCAAATTGCTTTGAAATGGCCGTTTGAATAAAAATCATCTACACACAACCAAAGGATATTCTGTGTTTGTTTTTTCTCAAGCCTCAAGTTCCCCTCTCATTGAGTGACAAGTCCCAATATTCAGCTTCTGTTGCTGTCACTTGCCCACAGAACCACACTCAAGCTACTTTAGTGCTTTGTATGTGCCTCCAGGATGAAAAATTACCTATAAGAAAAAGAAATTACATAGTAGTTTGTCTGCAAAACAATGCCTGTCTATTTGGATCAAGAGCTTTTAGCTGTTTGTTCCCTTTGATATTTCTCCTTTGAAAATGGAAAGAAGAAACAAGTCAGTGGCAGGGCTGCCTACAAATCACTGCAGAGAATCATGGCAACATTTGCTGACATTTGCTGTGCCCACTCTTTGCAGTGTTAAAGTATTTTTTGCATTTTACTTAAAAGCAAATATCTTTTTTAGGCACACTCTTCAGATTGATAATTTCTGAAACTGTTGGGTGTCAAGAGAGAGTGGACAAGCTATTCTCAGTTGTGACAGGACAAGGGGCAATGGATAGAAACTCCAGCACAGCAAGTTCCACCTCAATATGAGGAAGAACTCCTTTGCTGTAAGGGTCTGGCACAGGCTTCCCAGAGAGATTGCGGAGTCTCCTTCTTTGGAGTCTTTCCAGCCCTGTCTGGATGTGTTCCTGTGCAACTTGCTCTAGATTCTATGGTCCTGCTCTGGCAGGTGGGTTAGACTTGATGATTTCGGGAGGTCCTTTCCAACCCCTAACATCCTGTAATGCTGGGGTTTTTTTGTTTGGTTGGTTGGTTTGGTGCTTGTTTATTTGTTTGTTTGTTTTGGGGGGGGGGGTTAGCAAACAATCTTGATGATTGAAAAAGAAAATCCATAGTAAAACCATTTCTACAGTACTTTGTGAGATAAGAAATCTAACATTGGTCAGCACCATTTCTTTGTTAAATTTGCTCTGTTTGTTTGCTCCCAAACTTGATGCTTGCTCTTAGATTCTCTTTAAGATAATTTTTGCTACTTCTGTTGTTATCCCTCTGATGAGACAATGTGTCAATATGGGAATCATAGAATGGTCTGGGCAGGAAGGGACCTCCAAAGCTTATCCAGTCCAACCCCTCCTGCAGTCACCAGGAACATCCTCAACTAGATCAGGTTGCCCAGAGCCCTGTTGAGCCTCACCTTGAATATCTCCAGGGATGGGAGACAGGGGCAACCTGTTCCAGTGTTCCAACAAGTAAAGAACTTGTTCCTAACATCCAATCTAATCTAATGTCACTTAGCTATCAGTCAAAAGTCTTGTTCCTCAGGAGACTGACACCACATCACTGAAAAGCAATCCCTTGGGTTGGTCAGGTATTTTCTCAGGGATCGTATCAATGAGGTGTATCAGAACCACACAAAACTATCTGTTAATGCAGGCCTTTGGATCTGGGGCAATAAACCTCCTGACAGATGAACTGTGTTAGTGACTGCTGTACTATTGTAAAATGGTTTTTTTAACAAGGCTCATAAGAACACCTGCTTTACCACTCAGGGTTATGAAATGGGAATTTATTTCACTCCAAGTTCATCTCTAAACATCATGGCAGAGTTTCACACAGAATTACACTATGTTAAGGATTGGAAGGGACCTGAAAACATCATTTGGCCCAAGCCTCCTGCTAAGCAGGATCACCTAGAGTAGGTCACACAGGAATGCATCCAGGAGGGCTTTGAAAATCTCCAGGGAAGGAAACTCCACAATTTCTGTGGGCATCCTGTTCTAGGGCTCTGCCACCCTTGCAGTAAAAAAAGTTTTTCTTTATGTTCACATGGAATCTTCTGTGCTCCAGCTTGCACCCATTGCTTCTTGTCCTGTCACTGGACATCACCCAGCAGAGCCTGTCTCCATCCTCCTGACACTCACCATTCACAACTTTATAAACATGAATGAGGTCACCTCTCAGTCTCCTCCTCTCCAAGCTAAAGAGCCCCAGCTCCCTCAGCCTTTTCTTGCAAGGAAAGTTCCATTCCATCATCTTTGTGGCTCTGTGTTGAACTCTTTCAAGCACTTCCTTAAGGTCCTTCTTGAACTGAGGGGCCCAGAACTGGATACAGTATTCCAGGTTCAGCCTCACCAGAGCAGAGTAGATGTGGAGGAGAACTTCTCTTGATCTACTAACCACACCCCTTGTAATACACCCTAGGATGCCATTGGCCCTCTTGGCCAAGTTGGATAAATCTTTCAGGCCTGAGTTTATTCCAGCTGTCCCTGAGCCAACATCCAGAAGATAATGTAGATGCTAAGAGGGTTTAGTTAGCTCTGGAAATGCCTATGATTGTGCACAAATACCTTGAACTTACCCAGGGTGATTATGGCCTCCTGACAATCCCATATATTTCAGTACCAGCATTAAAGTTATGTTCCTTCTGTTATTTCCAAATGTTCCTAGGTAAAGTGTCACTGTTTAATTGCCACAAAATGTATGTTCTGACACATTTTCAGAAGCATAAAGGATGCTGTTCAGTGGGCCACAGGCCCTTGTGGTCAGATTTTTAAAGGCACAGGTAGGTGTCTGAATTTTAAGACTTCCTTGGGCTCTTGTGCACCAGAAGTTAAGAGCTCAGGCAGATTTTGCATCTGTAAACAAAATTAGAAGTGCTGCAGAGGGCTTAAAGCAGAAGAAATAACAGCAACACTGTAAGCACTGAATAACTTAAGATTTGCACCCACACAGTAAGAACAGCTCAAAGAAATGAAAATGCAAAAGCACAATAGAAGCCCTGGCTCCTAATGTGTGTTTGTCACAGATAAGTTAACATCTAATCAGTTATTTAAATTAAAATGTCTGAGAATCAAAAATAACTGAATGCCTTGAGCAATGGCATTTGGGCAGAAAATGCTAAAATACACAACAAAGAATGTTTCTAGCTGAGGGGTATGAACTCAAGGGTCTACGGGTGAAAGAAAAACCTCTGAGCATTTTGCCTTTCAAAGCCAAAACAACCAGAGGAATAGACAGATGCCAGATGTCAAAGGGTATAAGATCGGCTCTTGGCTATAGCAGAGAAACAACAGATACAGGTTGAGCTTCTGTTACCTTGTGATTAGGCTAGCAGCAAGATGTGGATGAAGCAGGAAGCATTTGTCAATGCAGTAATGACTCTCTGGATTTCAGAGTCCTGTCTTCAGTCCTGTAAAATTAACACACTGAAAGAAAAAAAAAAAAAAAAAAAAAAAAAGTGCTGTTAAGCAAAATTATTATGAGAAACAAAACTGATAGAGGAGTTTTTAATCTTAGGCTCTAACAAAGTAAAAGAATTCCTAGATGCATATTCAGCTCTTCCAGAGAAGAGTTGAAGGCACAGTACAAAGGAATTGTCTGCAGAATGAGGTCCACCTAAAACAGTTGAAATCAGAATTATTTCCTTCCTCATAGAGAAAGAAACTGGTTGGGGTAAATAGGCCAGAAAAAGACAACTTGGTTTACCCTGGGTGATGTAAAGCATTCTAAGTAAGCTCAATTAGAGAAGAAGGGGAAGAAAATGTAGTGCTGTAAGGAAAGGATTCTGTTATCACAAACCTGCCACACACAATATCATTAGCATTTGGGATTTTTCATGCAGCCATGGAAAATAGGCCTATCCAGGCTGATGAGGACTGAGTCCAGTGAGGACTGACAACACTTCAACCAGAAGTGATACTGAGCATCTGCCAACATTAGAGAAGGTACCACAAAAACTGAAGGCAGCTAGGAATAAGTGTCAAGAAAATTGGGTACTTCTCTGAGACTAGAACATAGACTTAGACTACAGGCCCAAGGAAAAGACGAAGATTGAGAGACATCTGAATAAATCTTAGTTGTGTGGAACACAATCTGGCATATACAAATCTGGGTAGAGAATGAATCTTGTCTTGCTCATCCTATAAAAGATACGAAAGATACATGAAAAATAGCAAAAAATGGTGAGTTGGTTATGTTTTTATCTCCCTAGCCAGGCCTTTTCACAGCTGCAGCAGAGCTAAGACAATCCCATATCACAAAGCAATCATTTTTAGATTTGTTTGAAATCCTTTTTACCAGTTTGAGATGGCATGTATGACTGGAAAGATTCATCTGCAAAGGCAGCCAACGCAGCTGGCTGTGCATAGTACTTCCCTTTTGTCTGCACCTCAAATGATCAGTCACAGTAAAGTGGGCAGCACTGTGCCAGTACAAAGTCATTCTAGCCCCCTAAATCATTCTGGTTCTGTGCTTGCCTTAGAGAGATTGTATCATTCACAGAAAAACCATAACTAGACACCTGTAAAAACATCCTCTCTTGGGGGGTACACAGGACCTAGCACATCTCAAAGGCAGCAAGATGTACTGTGTGCTGCTAGGATGAGGTCAGGAGTACAGAAATAGGGTTATAAAACAAGTCTATGCTGCTGGACAAAGAAGTAATCTTTCACTCACAAGACAAGATGAGCTATCTGGACTTCAGATATGCTTCACCCAAAAAACGCTACCTGGCATTTTTTGTGTGAAGTCTGTAGTTGATATGTATATGGAGCAGACCTGGAAAAAGCAGCAGAGAGGTATGAGTGATGTTGCACATGGCAGAAGAGCTGATAAGCCTGGTGACCCTTCCTGCTCATGAATGCCTGAATTCTGCCATGAGATAGATTCTGTATGTCTGTGTTAATAGCAGTTGTTCATAGAACCATAGAATCATAGAATCAACCAGGTTGGAAGAGACCTCCAACATCATCCAGTCCAACCTAGCACCCAGCCCTATCAGTCATCTAGACCATGGCACTAAGTGCCTCATCCAATCTTTTCTTGAACACCTTCAGGGACAGTGACTCCACCACCTCCCTGGGCAGACAATTCCAATGCCAATCACTCTCTCTGTGAAGAACTTCCTCCTAACATCCAGCCTATACTTCCCTCAGCACAACTTGAGACTGTGTCCCCTTGCTCTACTGCTGGTTGCCTGGGGGAAGAGACCAACCCCCACCCAGCTACAACCTCCCTTCAGGTAGTTGTAGACAGCAATGACGTCACCCCTGAGCCTCCTCTTCTCCAGGCTAAACAACTCCAGTTCCCTCAGCCTCTCCCCACAGGGTTTGTGTTCCAGGCCTCTCACCAGCTTTGTCATCCTTCTCTAGACATGTTCCAGCACCTCAACATCTCTCTTGAATTGAAGGGCCCAGAACTGGACACAATACTCAAGGTGTGGCCTGACCAGTGTTGAGTACAGGGGAAGAATAACCTCCCTTGCCCTATTGGCCACACTGTTCCTAATACAGGCCAGGATGCCATTGGCTCTCTTGGTCACCTGGGCACACTGCTGCCTCATCTTCAGCCTACTATCTACCAGTACCCTCAGGTCCATTTCCTCCTGGCTGCTCTCCAGCCACTCTGTCCCCAGCCTGTAGCACTGCTTGGGGTTGTTGTGGCCAAAGTGCAGAACCCTGCACTTGGCCTTGTTAAATTTCATCCCATTGGCCTCTGCCCACCCATCCAGCCTGTCTAGGTCCCTCTTCAGGGCTCTCCTTCCTTCCAACAGATCAACACCTGCTCCTAGCTTGGTGTCATCTGCAAACTTACTAATGCTGGACTCAATCCCCTCATCAAGATCATCAATAAAGATATTGAACAGGACTGGGCCCAGCACTGATCCTTGGGACACACCACTAGTGACAGCTGCCAACTGGATGTGGCACCATTCACCAGCACTCTCTTGGCTCGGCCTTCCAGTCAGTTCTTGACCCATATCAGAGTGAATCTGTCCAAGCCATGAGCTGACAGCTTTGCCAGGATATTCTTGTTGCAGATGGTGTCAAAGCCTTTGCTGAAGTCCAGGTAGACTACATCTACAGCCTGCCCCACATTCACCAGGCAGGTAATCTGATCAGAAAAGGAGATCAGGTTGGTGAACAGGACCTGCCCTTCCTAAACCTATGCTGGCTGGGCCTGATCCCTTGGCCATCCTGTAGATACTTTGCAATGGCACTCAAGATGATCTGTTCCATGACCTTGCCTGGCACTGTTCTGCCTAGAGGTGCTGCACCTTCAAGAGGGTTAGAGGAATAAAGAAAGAAAAAACAAGGCTACCTCTAGCAGACAAACCTTTCCTAAGCAGGCTCTTCTGGAAGTTCAGTCACAGGAACTACTCCAAATTTTAAAGCTCACTTGAAACAAGAATGGAGCAAAATATTATCAAACATCCCTGTTGTATCACAAGATCCAGATCTTAGATTTATGGCTTTTTATTCAAGAGTGAGGTGAAGAAATGATTAAAAGCAGTTTTGACAACATAATTTCTTTTTAGATTCTGTTTAACTTCATAAGCTCTAACACGAGCAAATCATCATCAGCCTTGGGTGGAAAGGGAGACAAAGAGTCACTCAGATTTAATCTAAAATAGGATGGTAAGAGAACTGTAAATTAAGCTTTTCAAAAGCAGTTTGTGTGTGTCACTCCAAAGAAAGGATTAATCCAGAAGAACCTCACATATATCAGATATTTCATGAGCAGTTTGCCCTCCAGTAGATTGTGCATCATTCTGGAGCAAACTGGATCTTCATTATTCAAAGAGCATTCTACTGATGTTTGAACTCTGAGGAAACATCAAGACAGAATTTGCTTATAAAGTGATATGGAATCAAGAGTCCTTTCCTAATGATCTTCTGAAAGAAGAGAGACCAAGAAGACATCATCCTATGGGAATACCAGACAATGGGAGAGTCTAGAGAAGTGGAGGACCGAGAGAATAAAAGGTAAAATAAGAGAGAGTAAACCTTCCCATCTGAGATGTTTTTAGAAAGGACATCCTTGTAGCTGTAAAAATATCCTTTAATTTGTAAACTAGGAATTTAGAAAAGGGAGTGACAGAGTCCGCCAGTTGAGGGCTAGAGCTATGTTCTTCCCTGTCTGGTTTCCTATCTGTTCTGTGGAACTTTCCCCCTCATCCTCTTTGTTGTATGACTAATATAAAGCAGCATGTTTCCTGCAGGAACTAAGTAGATTAGTTTCTTGTGAACCCAACAGCTGCTTTTAAATGGCCCTGTATCACTTTTGAAAATGGGAGTTAGGCACCTAAGTAACTTACCAATTTCTGTTGAAAATGTCACCCTTTGTATGCTTCACTTCTCCATCTGCAGACTGGAGATAAGAGCTGTTGAATGTGGCTGCTTCTCTCGTCTTGGGAATAAGAGATAGAGAAAAAAAAAAAAGACACAGCAGCAGTGAGCACTCAAGCTGGTGTAATGGCAGTGCTGCACTGATAGCATCCTTTGTCTACTGTGGAAAAATGTTACTACTCATTTTATCAATTCAAGTACCCAGATTCTCACCAATGTAGCATTTGACCTCCTGTGGCTTGTTTGATACAGACCTTATGATAATCTATACACAAAATCATATTAAAAAAAAACCTAGGGTACATGCCTGCTCCTCTCAGATTTCCAGTACACCATGATGAAAACAGAATGCATCTCTTTCTGAGGGTTTACCTAATGAAATAACAGGCATCTATATATTCCACAGGATCACTTTTGAGAGTCAAAACAAGTGTTGATCTGCAAGTTCAGCTCCCTGCTAAGCCAGGATGATGTTGACTGCTGCGTTTACCTTTCAAAATGCCTCTATCCAAGCGAAGGAAAGCAAAATCAGCAGGCTCCAGTCTTAGGCTGAATCTGAAAGCAAAGTGTTTTCTGTCAGGTCCTGAAGGAAACCATTGAGTCAGCTCTAATCTGTGATAAACTGCTGTAAAGATCTAACAACATTTAGGACTTAACAAGCATTTTCTAATCATTTGTGCTTATTTCAAGCTATGTTGAAAGATTATTTGGTCTGCTGCTATGAAAAAAAAAATCAATAAAGACCAAACCTCAGAAGACTTGGAGTTTTTAGATGAAACCTCCACAATACCTAAAGTGTGAGGTGAGCCTTGTGGTCTTTGGTTAATACACAAATAAACACCCATCTGTGAAATCTGAAAAAAAAAGAAACACAACACTGTGGCAGCTGTTGCATGCAATTTCAAATTGTATTCATTAATCCATTACTGGGCTAATTAATAATTTGATTAAAACAATACTAAAATGACATTTTAAATTAAATTATGTCCACTTTTAATGTGCTGTGTGCAGGAACAGCATGTAAGATAACAGTGCCATGGTGTTTAATACCCAATGCTGGACCTACCCTGAAATAGCAAAGATTTGGCATCTATTTTTTCCCTTCTGAATTTCACACTTCTTCAGATAGAAGTTCTGTCCCCGAGATGAGTCATCTAGGTGTGAAATACACTTTCTGCACTTTCTGGCTGTGCCAGTGGGGAAATCCCGTGTTTATGACTGAGAGCAGGGTTTTAAACGCTGATCTAAAAGATGCATGGCCCTTTTACCTGGCAGCAACTGTGGCACCCCCTCGGGTGTTGTCCCTTCGTCTTTCCCTAGAGGACGTAACTCCATTGCTTACACAGCACTTTCCAGATGAGCTTTTACAAGAGTGGTGAGGATATTGATTGCAACTAGTAGCAAGCTGCTGATACTTCTTGAAATATTTGCACACCATTCAGCCGCATAATTCCATCAATTATTCTGGTGATGCCACAAAACATGAGCACTGCAGGGAAGCACTTCTGTCCCTTACTAATCAATCAAATCCAGAAGCAGTAAGACTCTCAGAAGCTGGAGGACACCATCACAGCCCAGAAGACAGCAATGGTTTGTTGATGTGCAGCTCTTAATGAGCAGAGCAAGCAGAAAATCAGGGAGACAGAAAAATCCCATGAGACTTTGGAGTTGCAGGAGCAGAACATCAGGCTCAGTAATGGCAGTGTGTTTGTTTCCTGAGCAAGAGAGAAAAGATGGTAGTTAAGATCTGGAAACTTGTTACAGTTCAGGCTTTCATGCTGAGCATAGCACAAGCATTCGCAGTTGGAATTAGTGCATTAAAACTCAGGTGAGATACAAATCACACTTAAACTGCTAATCTGGGTAAAATAGATGCTTGCCACATTCCTTTCCCTGTAGCCTAACATTTTGGGCTGTGCTTTCTGAAGATTTTTTTATGCTCCCTGCAAGTGAGTGAAGAAGCATCATTTATGCTCTGATGTCACTCCCTGGACACAATCATGGAATCACAGATCATGGGCTGGAAGGGACCTCAAAAGCTTATCCAGTCCAACTCCCCTGCCAGAACAGGAATGTATCCATGTAGGTCTTGAACATATCCAGAGAGGAAGACTCCACAACTCTGCTGGGCAGCCTGTTCCAATCTTCTGTCACCCTCACAGGGAAAAAAAATTTCTCCTCATATTTAAATTAAACTTCCTATGCTTCAGCTTCCACTAATTGCCCCTTGTCCTGTCATTGGGCATCACTGAGCAGAGCCTGGCTCCATCCTCCTGACCCATCTTTATAAACATTGATGTTGTCACCTCTCAGTCTCTTCTCCAAGCTGCAGAGTCTCAGCTCCCTCAAGCTCTCCTCCTAAGGAAGATGTTCCACTCCCTTCAGCATCTTTGTGGCTCTGTGCTGGACTTTCTCAAGCAGTTCCCTGAGGTCCTTCTTGAACTGGGGGGCCCAGAACTGGATACAGTACTCCAGATGTGGCCTCATCAGGGCAGAGTAGAGGGGCAGAAGAACCTCTCTAGACCTACTAGTCACAGCCCTGCTAATGCACCCCAGGGTGGCATTACTCCTCCTGGCCACCAGAGCACATTGCTGGCTCATGGTCAACCTCCCATCCACTAGCACTCCCAGATCCTTTTCCTCCTTGCTGCCTTCCAACAGGTCAGTCCCCAACCTATACTGGTATCTGGGGTTGTCCAGTCCTCAGATTCATTAAATTACATAAATAAGGATAGAGGAATAATTCTTACCTGTGAATGAGGGGAAGCAATGCTGTTCAGAAAGGGTATTCTGTCTTCTGCATTGGGAGAATGCAGATGGTTAATGACTCAGTGCCATAGCATGCTGCATCTGTAAAGCCCCTCTGCATCCTAGGAGCAGTGAAGTTTGCACAGCTGGCTTTTTTTTTAAAAGCAATTACAAGAACCATCTGGAAAGTTTGGGCAACTCTGAACAGTGTTAAAGACTAAATATTAATTATAACAAGTACCATCTAAACATCTTACATGAACTCTGTTAAGAGCAATAATCAGGTTTACAAATTAAACTACTTTATTATAAATTAGGCAAGCTTCAGTTTGTTGGAGTTTGTTCTGTGTAATGAGGTTATTTTCCCTTTTGATACAATACATCTAATTTTACATGTTTATTGTGACATCTTATTAAACTGCTTTATAGGAGGAACATGAGAGACACATTTTGGAACTTCTCAATGTCCAAGCTAATATGAAAAAGAACACCAAGTGCTCTTCTGTGACATTAGTATTTGTAATTTGTCTGCTAAGAAAATGAATAAATAAAAAAATAAATGGTAGTTTCTGCTTCATCGGCAAGAAAAATCTGTAGCTATTAATGTTAAAATTTAAAGCCTGGATTTTTTATTATGAATAGTTTGGAGGTTTTGTTTGTTTGTTTTTTAATCTAAAAATCCAGGAAAAAAAAAAGAAAATAGAAAACCAACTGTATCCTGGGCTGCATCCAGTGAAATGTGGCCAGCAGGGTGAGGGAGAGATTCTCCCCCTCTACTCCACTCTGGTGAGACCCCACCTGGAGCATTGTGTCCAGTACTGGAGTCCGTATTACAAGTAAGATCTGGAGGTGCTGGAACGAGCCCAGAGAAGGGGCATGAGGATGATCAGAGGTCTGGAGCTGGTTCTCCTATGAAGACAGAGTGAAAGAGCTGAGGTTGTTCAGTATGGAGAAGAGAAGGCTCCAAGGAGACCTTACTGTGACCTTCCATATCTGAAAAGAGCTACAAGAAAGCTGCTGAGGGACTTTTTAGGATGTCAGGTAGGGATAGGACTCAGAGGAATGGAGCCAAACTAGAAGTGGGTAGATGCAGATTAGATGTTAGGTAAAAGTTCTTCAGCATGAAGGTAGTGAGACACTGGAACAGGTTGCCCAGGGAGGTTGTGGAAGCTTCATCCCTGATTTAAAGCCAGGCTGAACCTGATCTAGTGTGAGGTGTCCCTGCCCATGGCATGGGGATTGGAACTGGATGATCCTTGTGGTCCCTTCCAATCCTGACAATTCTGTGATTCTAAATACAATTGCTTGTGCAACTTCATTGGGAAGCCTAGCTGAACCTGCCAGCTTCAGAGTCTGAATGCACCATGATCTTCTTGAAGCTCTCTTCTACAATTCTGGGCCATTTGCTTCTCATTTTCATCCTATCCACCTCCTGTAAAACACTCTGCTGCACACCATGAGCATATGGAACTGCCATTCTACTCCCTACTTTTCACAACTTTACAGAGTGAAGAAATTGCTTGACATTAGGATCCATTCATATTTCAGCTCAGACTCATTAAAACAGTGAATGATTGTGGAGAGCAGCTGGAAACTGCATTTGTCTTGGCAAAGTCTCTCTGCCCTGAAGGTAATCCACAGATAGGCACCAGCCATCAAATCTGAGCAAGCTACTTTAGCTCTTCTCCCTTTGTAGGATTTACAGGCTTGAAGACATGGATTCTCTATCCCACAAGTCTGTTACAGGCATTTTTGCACTGATAAAGCATTTTGCAAGGTTCAAAACTATCACCTAAAACCACCTCACAGAAGCCTCAGTAAATTTGATATTTCTTCATCCACAGCTTCTCCAGTGTGCCCCTCAGAATGAACTTTGGACTTTTCTGAGCATCTGAGAGTCCTTAGCCTGCAGCACAATGGTGAGAGGATACTGTCCTAAAATATTCTCCTAAGCAGCAGAAAAGAAATCTGGGTTTCAATTGACAATGAGAAAAGCTGCAGGGCTCCCTGTTGTTTGTGATTTCTGCTGTCAGATCCTTGAGGGTTTTTTTTTCTGTGTAATTTGATTTATTCATTCCATTTCTTTGTGTTGTGTTTCTGCAAGCCTCATTACATGGCTATGGAAAGAAATACTCCAGATGAATTTTTGTTATCTGAAAAATGAGAATGCTTCCCATGCTAAATGGTTCAAGGTTTGTTAGGTAGTAAAGTCATTATGTAAAAAGAACTTTCTAGCAGGAGAACTCCAGCTTTTTTGGCACCAGGCTCTGGAATTTCTACAGCTAATGAAGGATTCTACAAATCAATATAGAGCCTGTGGGTTCTTTTGGTGGAATATAAATAAGCCAAAAAAAAAAAAAAAAAGACATATAAGAAAATTTTACTTGGAAATAGAAACTTACAAAAATAATTGAATTATTTGACCTTTGAGTTTCTCATGTGGTTTTTTTTTTAATTCTCCTTCTCAAAGGATTGCCTTAAAAATAAAATCTCTAATGCTGACTGAAGTAAGGATGATTACAATTTTATAGTCCAAAGCACTCTTGTATATTTGTGCACATTTGTTCACATCTAACGTGAAGCTTGTGCTATAGAATTTGATTTTCTATATGGCATTTAGTAGGTACAAACTCAGATTCTTGTCAGTCACTTTTTTGGTAAGTGAGTAACCTAATAAAATCAAGTTCCGAAGCATAAGCTGAGCATGCAACACACACATACCTCTGCACTCACACGTGCAGAAAGTTCTGGTTTTATCTGAGCTATGTCAAGGCATTTGCATGCACACATGAACACCTGCCTTAACATATACTCACAGCTGAGCCTTTTATCTAATGCTCATTCTAAACCAAGTCTTACTTCAGGTCTGCACACAACAGAAAGAAAAAAAAAGTCTTTCAAGGCACAAAACAGAAACCCTCTCTAATTTATAAACATACAGCTCAGTTAATGCTAGAGTCTGCAGCAGCAGTGCAGAGGGAGGAAGGCAGATTGAATCTCCTCTTAATATGCTTTTTTCTTTCATGTTATACCTGCTGGTTGTTTGGAGAGTTCAAGATTTTATTTTTTTGTGCCTACTCAGATATATCACAACTCATCCTGTACTAGCAGCTGACTCTTTTAGTTAAATGCTAGTTCTGAGTGAAATCTTAATGAAATATATCCTTACATCACTTATATCCTTACATTTCTGTTCAAAAAACATGATGTTAAAGTTAGAAGTAACAGTGATACTTTTAATCGATCCTGATGTTAAACTCTTGCTTTCACAGAACAGAATCACAGAACTTTAGAGTTTGTAAGGGACCCCCAGAGATCAAGTCCAACCCCCCTGCCAAGCAGGATCATGGAGGGCAGTTTGCACAGGAATGCATCCAGGCAGGTTTTGAAAGTCTCCAGAGGAGACTCCACAATCTCTCTGGGCAGCCTGTTTCAGAGCTTTATATGCACATATAAGTAAACAGACATATGCAAAACTTCTACCTGAAGATTTTGTACATAATTCTGTTGCATCTATGCATACTAGCTCATTAGAACCAAGTTTATACTGCAGAGGTCAGAGGGTTTTTTTTTTTTTACATTCTGGGGATCTGACCTTGGTTGTGTTTAATGACTGTGTTCTGGCAGGTTAAGAAAAGCCTTTTATTTCAAAACACCATATGAAATCTCCTTAGCTACAAGGACAAACTGTTCTGTACTCCTGTATTATAAAAATAACTCTGTATTTGTGAAGCATTAGGAGAGCTGAAGTTAGTCAAAATCCTGTAGCTGGTATTCCCCTCAATCAGAAGGAATGAAAGAGAGAGCTACCCAGAAGGGCAAACCGGTCCGTTGGAAATCTGTGCTAGAAATCTGTCACTAGGACTGCAGGCTTTGCTACAAACAGCACAGCAGTCAGCAGTGCAGGCAGCCAAAAGAGCAAGCAAGGTCATTCAAGAAGCTGCCACCACAGCCCTAAAAGCTGCTAGAAAAATACAAGATTTGTAGCAAGTGCATTTAAGTAATGCAGAGGTTGTGGTATACACCAGCACAAAGCACCGCAAGTGTCACTCCTTGAAGCTTGATTTAGCCACCACTGAAGAAGATCAGAAGATTTGTGCATTTACTGCTTCACAGATGGAGCAAGAGCTGCTCACTCATCTGATGTGAAAATGCTGAGTTTAATCTTACGTTAAGTTATGCAGAGCCAGGAGGCCACGATCTTAGCCACCACAGTGACAAAATGGAATAGTCCTTTCTTGTGGCATCCTTAGCTGGTTAATACAAGCAACACCGCAGCACTCCTGCAAGAGAGAAGCACTTCAGGTTATGTAATACATGCACTTGGGCCGCAAAGGATGACAGGATGTCAAGGATTGGAAGGGATCCAAAGAGATCATCAAGTCCAACTCCCCTGCCAGAGCAGGACAATAATCTAGCTCAGGTCACAGAGGAATGCATCCAGGCAGGCCTTGAAAGTCTCCAGAGAAGGAGATTCCACAACCTCTCTGGGGAGCCTGTGCCAGTGCTCTGAGACCCTTACAGGAAGGAAGTCCCCCCTTGTGTTGAAGTGGAACCTCCTGTGCTGCAGCTTACATCCATTGTTCTTTGTCCTATAACAGGAAGCAAGTGATCATGAGGAAACAAACCAATGGATCCTCTGAAGAGATATAGAAGAATGTGGAACACTGTGACACAAGTTCTTTGTTTGCAGTCCTGTACATATACTGCAGACAAGAGTAAAGGGCATGTATATAAGTTATTCCTCTTCCATGGCATAAATCCAGCAGTACCAACAGCACTGGGAACTCTCCAAGTCACAAGAGATAGATGTAAGTAATTCAGCAGACCTGCTTTCTGAAGAAGTGTACATTTCCTGCTTTGCTAGGGGAATTGGATCTTAAAATAACATAGAATTGCATCAGCAAAGACCTCTTGCTGCTTATTGATGTTGTAGAGAAAATGAGGAAGAGAGATTATTCCTTAGCCATAATTTACCCAGGTTTGCTTGCAAAAGTACAGTTTTAAAAGCCAAGTGACAAGCCATCACAATTCTCACCTTTCCAGAATAGCAAAACACCTAAAAAGTCACAGAGCTTTTAATGTACCAAGGTCAGGTGAGCCCTAAATTTTCCCCTGGAGTACTATGTCTGGCTCTCGAAGGATGTGGACCTGATGGAGCTGGTCCAGAGGAGGACCATGAAGATGGTTGGGGGGGACTATAAGGACATGTTTAGTGAACTGGAGTATTCAGCCTGGAGAAGACAAGGTTCCAGGAAGACCTAATATTGGCCTTCCAGTTCCTGAAGGGTGCCTACAGGATGGCTGCAGAGGGGTTATTTACAAAAGCCTGTAGTGATAGGATGAGAGTCAATCATAGAATCAACCAGGTTGGAAGAGACCTCCAAGATCAGTCCAATCTATCACCCAGCCCTCTCCAATCAACTAGACCATGGCACTAAGTGCCTCATCCAGTCTTCCTGCTACATCCAGCCTACACCTCCCCTGGTACAACTTGAGACTGTGCACCCTCGTTCTGTTGCTGGCTGCCTGGGAGAAGAGACTGACCCCCACCTGGCTACAGTCTCACTTCAGGTAGTTGTACACAGCAATGAGGTCACCTCTAAGCCTCCTCTTCTCCAGGCTAAACAAACTCAGCTCCTGGAAATTTGGGGGAAGTTCTTTACTGTAATAGTAGTGGAACACTGACACAGGTTGCTCAAGGAGGTAGTTAAGACCCCATCCCTGGAGGTACTCCAAGTATCAACAGGACTCTGAGCAACCCTATCTGGTGGAGGATGTCCCTGCTGACTGCAGGGAGGTTGGAGTAGATGACTGTGGTGGTCTGGGTGTTCCTGCCCTCCTGAGAGCTTGCATATGGAGTTTGAAATTATTTTCCTTCCTTTCACATGACTTTTCCAGGAATTCATTCATTCATTCATTTAGGTCTCTAACTGCCTACATAGACACAGGTTAATTGGACATAATGGAGGTTGTAGGACCACGTTACCTAAATAAGAAGATACAAGTTTTATGTTGGTACATGAGATGTATCTGATTTTGAGATGAGCACTTTTTTTTTCCCCAAACAGGTGGCAACTTCAAAATTCTTTATAATAATTTATCTTCTTTTATCTTAAATAACTCAGGGCTCAGTGTTGGGACCACTTCTGTTTAACATCTTCATTGTTGACCTTGATGAAGACATAGAGTGTGTTGCAGTAAGTTTGCAGATGACATCTAGTTGGATGGCAGCATTGATCTGCAGGAGGTTAGGGAGGCTCTACAGAGGGAATTGGAACCACGGGCCAACATCAGTGGCATGAGTCTGAACAAGGCCAAATGCCAGGTCCTACACTTGGGTCACAACAACCCCAAGCAGCACTACAGGTGTGGGACAGTGTGGCTGGAGAGCTGTCTGGCAAAAATGGACCTGGAGGTTGTAATTGACAACCAACTCAGTATGAGCAAGCAGTGTGCCCACATGGCCAAGAAAGTCAATGGCATCCTGGCTGGGATTAGAAATGCTGTGTCCAGCAGGAGCAGAGAGTTGATTGTTCCCTTGGACTCTGCTCTGGTAAGGCCACACCTCAAATGTGTTCAGTTTTGGGGAACTCATTACAAGAGGGATGTGGAGGTGCTGGAGCCAGTGCAGAGGAGGGCAACAAAGCTGGGGAAGGGTCTGGAGAATAAATCTTATGAAGAATGATTGAGGGAGCTGGGACTGGTTTGTGTGAAGAAGAGGAGGCTGAGGGGAGACCTCATGGCTGTCTACAGCTACCTGAAAGGATGTTGTGGAGAGGTTGGCGCTGGGCTCCTCTCGCAGATAAATAGTGATAGAACAAGAGAGGATGGCCTCAAGCTGTGATTGGGGAGGTTTAGACTGGATGTTAGGAAACATTTTTTCCTAGCAAGAATGGTCAGGTATTGGAATGAGCTGCCCAGGGAGGCGATTGAGTCACCAACCCTGGGTGTGTTTAAAAGTCATTTAGATGTGGTGCTTGAGGATATGGCTTAAGGGTGAAATTTGTACAGTAGAGATAAGAGTTTGACTTGGTGATCCTGGGAGGTCTTTTCCAGCTGGAATGTTTTGGTGATTCTGTGAACTCTGAGATTGTTACTAATAGAGAAACACTCTGGTTTTCAATTTTCTGCAATGCTCAGCAGTCTTGCTTAACCCAAGTGTCACAACAACTGTTAAGATAACACACTTAGGCCATTATTCCCATGCACTTGGTTGCTCTCGCATTCAGCTCCTCATATGCAGGAGAGTTGATGTCAAACAGATTTCAGTTAGAGAATGTGCTTTTTGAGCACTGCTTCTCCCTGGTAAACTCCATACAGAGATTTCAAACAATCTGACCAGAGCGAGGGGAAAGACAGGCAAGTGCAGGAAGCGTCGTCAGCCCAGGACCAAAGTACAGCAGGGAGTCCTTGTCAAACAACTAACAACTCTCAAACTAAAATGAAAAAGTAGCTAAAAACAACCTAAATTGTTTGAAAAAATACGTTCCATCAAATGGAGACAAGCAGCAAATTCACTGCATTACTTCCCCACCTCCCCAGTTTTTATTCTGAAGTAGTTGTGTTACTCTACCTTCTCAAGTGTTGCATGCTTCATACTCAGCTTTTACTTCAGAGAGGATTATTTCACAATAAAAGGTACCACATCTTCTCATGAGAAGTGCTACACTGTCACCCAAAGGAAATGAGGTTGAAACCACAACCAAATGTGATATATAACTGTACTCTGAGCTCAGGTTCTTGTCCAACTCTCGTGCAGTGTTACTCATTTACAATATACAAGCAGATATTTACAGTATATGCAGTTATATACAGAAATATACAAGATAAAAAGGTAATACAGAAACACAACTCCCCTCCCAGAAACCTGAGTCCCCAGGAGGGGATCTCAACTGCCCCTTCACCTTCCCCCTACCCCTCTCAACCTTACCCCAGTCCCAAGGAAGAATGGAGGTTTGGCCAGGGGGGTTAAAAAAAAAAAAAAAAGGGTGGATCAGTGAAAAGAAAATGGAGGGTGAGGTTAGGAGAGAGAGATGCAGTTCAGCCAGCAGCCCAGAGCTCCCCAGCAGGTGAAGAGCAAAGCCCGGAGCGAAGTAACTTTATCTATGTTTTGCTTTTTATTCTAATACATCTCAGCAAGACTATGAGGGAAGCAGACATCACCATTGTTTTCATTTCATAGCCTATGATCTAGTCTTTCTCACCAAAACATTCTAGCTAGCTTCAAAGTAGCACACACATCCTCAAGCATCACATCCAAATTACTTCTAAATACATGCAGGGTTGGTGACTCAATCGCCTCCCTGGGCAGCTCGTTCCAATGCCTGACCACTCTTGTTAGGAAAATATTTTTTCCTGATGTTCAGTCTAAACCTCCTCAGTCACAGCTTGAGGCCATTCACTCTTGTTCTATCACTACATGTGAAAAGAGACCAGCAGCAGCCTCTCCACAACATCCTTTCAGGTAGCTGTAGGCAGTGATGAGGTCTTCCCTCAGCCTTCACTTCTTCACACTAACCAGCCCCAGCTCCCTCAGTCACACTTTGTAATATTTATTCTCCAGGCCCTTCCCCATCATTGTTGCTCTCCTCTGAAATCACTTCAGCACCTCCACATCCCTCCTGGAATGAGGTGCCCAAAACTGAACACAATACTTGAGGTGTGGCCTCACCAGAGCTGAGTCCAAGAGGACAATCACCTCCCTGCCCCTGCTGGACACAGCATTTCTAATCCAAGCCAGGATGCCATTTGCTCTCTCAGCCACCTGCTTCTGATGAAGTGATCTCCCTCACTTGTTCACACTTCTCTCTCTTTTATGCTAAAGACTGAAAAGCCAAGTATTCTATTAAAAACAATTCATTTGAGCCTTTAGCATTCAGTGCAATTTTTTTTTCTTGAGTTGCATTATAAAACTCTTAAAAGAGATTTTATTGTACCTATTTCATTACACCCTGGATGAATTTTGAAGGCTAATATTGGCACTAAACCAGAACTCAATATATGCCAACCAGCAGATGGAACACATTAGTTTTGTAGGGAAGCTTCATTGGGATATTACTTTTCCACATGAGCAGATGTATTCACTGATATGCTCTGGAAGATGCTAATATGATCATATGCTTCATTGCTTACTAGAAATATGATTAAGCCTAATAACAAAGTCATCATGGGATATAGTGCAAGAGTTTGTCTAGAGCTTCTTGGAATTTTCCCAGATGAAGACAGCCATAGTATCAACTGACTGTGTGAGACAGGTAGGGAAAACAGCCATGGTATCAACTGACTGTGTGAGACAGGTAGGTCAGTGTCAAATGGTGATAGATGAGTAAAAGTGCAGCAGTAATCGACCTACCAATCCCAATAGGACAGGCTGTGCAACGGCACCGAAACATCATCTGCAGCTTCCAGGAGCCCCAAAGTATCACTCAAAGGAGATACCAACAGAAGAGCTGTGTAAAATGATCTGGAAGTTTTCCCATTAGTTTGGTGCTCAGAAAGTATCAGATTGATTCCCTTTTAAGGTTGAATGTCTTCACTTGTCCTTATATACTAACCTTCAAATAATGGGTTTAACCACAATGAGTATCACTCTCAGAAGAAGGGAGATTCAGAAACACACGAAAGTCAAGTCCAATGATAAGAGATTGCTGTCTGATGTGATAAGGCTGTCTAAAGATCTCTTCTTGGTCTTAGAGGAAAGTGGCACTGCTCCAGATGGGTCAGAAAATTAGCAAGAATAAATTGAATATCCTTGTGTTATCTGAGAGAACCAAGTGTTAAATCCAGGAAGATTTGTGATGGAGAGCTTGACAAAAGCTCTTGTGCAGATTTTGCTTCCCACTCCATGAGAGAGGGAAGAGAACAGTAATTTCTTTGATTTAACAGAGTAACATGCCTATTTCCTCATTTCATCTTAGAGAAGGATTCTCTTTCTCCACAGAGGCACTGGCAGAGGCATTATCTCCCTTCAGCAGAGATAAAAACACACAACAAGTGAGCGTACACAGAGTAGCAGTATGGCAGCCATGGGCTAAAGTGGAAGAAAATAAAAATGATGCTTTTAGATCTTAGATAATTTAACAGGCAGGCACTATGAGGAACGACCTTCAAAAGACAGAGTATTGCTTTTAAAAACAGCTAACAGCTCAGAAGAGTTTCAGTCTGTTGAAGAGCCAAATACTATAACTTATTAGAGCACAGTTGTTTTATTTTATTTTTTTCTTAACATAGCATTCAAGAGTTTCTTTTCTTTTTAACACAGTATTCAGATTTCAATTCAGATCATAATTCAGATTAATCTATTCAATTTCTGCTACTGTCACCTTGCCAGGTTTGCTTAGAGATCAAGCTTAGTTTTAAAATTAAATATCTGTTTCTTGGGCTTTGTAGCAGAGGTGAATGGATGATAAGCAAATTACATCTTCATGGCAGCTTATAAATTGAAAAAAAATAAATGCATAGATGCAGCTTAGCTTGAACCATTTTTATGCCTGTAACTATAGCTGGGAAAAGAAACACAGTGAGGAGTGTGCTAAAATGTTGCAAAAAAAATGTAGCTGCAATAGTAAGGAATCTTTCTCATTCATTTGAGCATATCTCACAGAATGCTATAACAGGAATAAAGCTTAGATAATGGCTGAATTTTGGATGCTCCCCTGAAAGGTGCCACTAAACCTTCAGCAGCAAGACTAGAGTACTAACTGGGAGAGCAGTTTAGCTATTGTTCAAATACACAACTTGCATGTTACTTGTTCAAAACCTATGATGCAGCAGCAAGTAATACACAGCGACAAGCAATATCAGAGAAAAATTCACTTGAGCCCTCTTTCTTCCAGTATCTGCCAACCCTCTTCCCACCAGAGCACTCACAGCCTCATATGCTTTCTTCTGCCACCACAGATTTTAATCTATTATGTGAGGTTATGAGTTATCTGGAGATGTGCTCTCAGATTTCAGGAGTGGAAGGTTCATGTTGCTACAAGACACAGGATTATAGTATATGCATTATAGATTTTCCTTCACCACCACCCCCCTCTACATTTGAAGGATATGTTTCTTCAGACAGAAACAACTTCAAATTTAACTGAGTTCATACAAAACTTATTTTAAGCAATCAAAAAAAAAAAAAAAAGACATAGATTGCTGCATGCCCCTACCACTTTTATGTATGACCATAGATTTAGATTTAGCCCTTTTTCAGCATTATCAGGAACATAGAATCATAGAACCACCTGGGTTGGAAGTGATCTCTAAAGGTCATCTAGTCTAATCCCTCTGCAATCAGCAGGGATATCCTCGACCACATCAGGTTGCCCAGAGCCCTGTTGAACCTCACCTTGAATATCTCCAGCAATGGGTCCTCAACCACCTTTCTGAGCATCCTGTTTCAGTGCTCAACCATCCTCATTGTAAAGAGCTTTTTCTTACCATCTGTGATAATGGAAGCCCACTTCCTGTACTTACACCTAGTCGTATTGGTTATACAACCATGGGTAAGTGTGGAAGCCAAACTGCCCCTGGAGTTTAAGCCAGAATCTCTGCATAAACTTTGGCGCATTAATATTTTACCCATTCTGTGTGAAAGCCATTCCAAAACTGGACCTCCAAGTGTCAGAAAGTCCAGTCACAGTTTCCAAAAGACTCTGATTATGTGAGTCACTTCCTAGCTGCTTTGGATTTGCCTTTTGAGGATGCTTCACGGCACCCATACATTTATAGGTACCTAGTTTTACAAACTTGCTTATTCTACTGGAACATCAGGGAAAACAACAGTTTAATTTAACATCCCTGTTTATCATAGACTTAGCTGTGTTACAAGACCTTTCCAATTTCAAACAGAGTGAAACAAATAAAACATAGGTGCCAGGTTCATTAGCATTTAATGAATAACAAATTAACTTGCCTCTGCTGGTAATCTGAACTTGTCTTACTTCCGAGTTTTTCAATTATATTATCTTCTTTCATGCAAATTAAAGGACTACACAACTACAATTAGATGTGGCAGCTACAAACATCTGGAAAAGTGCTCAACAAAATAAATTACACAACTCATTCAAACCAAGCATGTATCAATTCAGATAACTCTCTTCAGCTTTTATCTATGGCAACCCAGACAGGAACTAGGTATTACATTCGTGTTCCTGTGGAAAAAAGCCATGGCTCTTTTGTCCTTTCTTTCATTCCTTCTCCTTTCCCATTGCTTAGGCATTCAATTTCTAAAATTAAAAGTGATGCATTAACTAGTTCCTCTGTTTTACTCATAGATCTGCTCACCACATAAATACAGATTCCCCCTGCTGATCTTAATTAATTCTCTTTTTATGACATTATTTGTCCAAAGATATTCAACATGTTTCTTGAATTTCAGTTGCTTTTGCCTTTAGCATCTTGGGCTCCCTTTTCTTTCCCTCAGTATCCTGTTACAAGTGTGCAAGATAAATCCTAGTGAAACTTTAAACTTGTTTTGTTGATCGTTTTTTTTCCATTACAAAAGTATTTTAATGGCATTTTTCTCTAAAATCTTGTCCTCTCTAGTGGGAGAAATGGGAATACAACAGACTTAGCATTGTATAATTTTGGCTATCATTGAAAAATATATATTTTAGATAGAAGTGTCTAAAAAAACCACCAGAGTTTTAAATGTATTTTTTTCTGATAATTACTCTTTACTCTTAAGAAACCACTTGCTGTTGTTTACATTTACCTCCCTCTAATAATCCTGTGCTGCTGAGATCACATCTGGAATACTGTATCCAGGTCTGGAATCTTCACCACAAGGATGAAAACCTCTTGAAGGGCTCCAGAGGAGAGTGTCATCCAGAAGGACCTGGACAGGCTGGAGAGGTGGGCCCAGGTGAAACTTATGAGGTTCAACAAGACCAAATGCAGGGTTCTGCACCTGTGTCAGAACAACTCCCACCATCTAATACAGGCTGGGAGAGGAGGTGATAGAAAGCAGCCCTGAGGAAAAGGACTTGAGGGTGCTGGTAGATGAGAAGCTGGACATAAGCAGTCAGTGAGAGCTTGCAGCACAGAAAGCCAATGGCAGCCTGAGCTGCATCAGAAACAGCATGGCCAGAAATGGAGAAAACTCACCTGGAATGCTGTGTCCAGCTCTGAAGCTCTCAATACATGAAGGACATGGATCTGATGGAGCAGGTCCAGAGGGACTGTTTGCAAAGGCCTGCAGTGATAGCACAAGGGGGAATGTCTGAAATTAGAGAATGGTAGATTTAGATTGGATATTAGGAGCAAGGGCTTTACCATGAAGGTGGTTGAGCACTGGAGCAGGTTGCCCAGGGAGGTAGTTGAGGTCCCATTGCTGGAGATATTCAAGGTGAGGCTCAACAGGCTCTGGGCAACCTGATCTACTTGAGGACATTCTTGCTGACTGCAGAGGGGGTTGGACTAGAGGCCTCTTCCAATCCAGGTGATTCTATGAAAATTTTTAGAGGGCTGGAACCTCTCTGCTGTGAGAAGAGGCTGAGAGATTTGGGGTTGTTCAGAGCTGAGAAGGCTCCAGGGAGACCTTATTGTACTTAAAGAGGCCTATAAGAAAGACAGGGACACACTTCTTAGCACAGCTGTTCATGACAGGACAAAGGGTGACAATTTTAAGCTAAACCACAGATATTTAAACTGAATGCAAGGAAGACAATTTTAACATTGAAGTGGTGAAATACCACCCCAGGGTGCCCAGACAGGTAGTAGAAGCCCCACCCTGGAACCATTCCAGGTCACGTTGAATAGGGCTCTGAGAAACCAGATCTAGTTGCAGATGTTCCTGCTCACTGCAGAGGAATTAGACTAGATGAGCTTTGAAAGTGCCTTCCAACTCAAAGCATTCTGTGATTTTTTGACAATTCAAGAAATCAAAAAAGAAAGTGCCTTGAATTAAGAATAAGCATTGCTTCAGGATAATATTTTTAAAAACATTTTAATAATGGAATGCTCATTTAGATTTAACAGGATACTGTGTCAAAACATCCAGGGAAATCAGTTAAATTTCGCTGCACTTTTTAAAGTTTGCTAGGAGAAGTAAGGAGCTTCTCTGACCTATGTTAAACTGCCTATGGATGATGTTGGTTGGCACCTTTGAAAATGAGCATATCCAACAGCCTGAACCATTAACTTCATCAAGGAGTTATCTACCAAACTGCTGTTTCTTTCTGTCTTTGTAGATGTTTCTTAGATAGTTATTCTGATTACAACGCTCATGAAAATTTTATGGGGAAAGGTTTCTTTTAATCACAGGTTTATTTTAATCACAGAATGTTTGTGGCTGGAAGGGACAATGAAAACTCATCCAGTCCAACTCCCCTGCCAGAGCAGGATCACCTAGAACAGAACACACAGGAATACATCCAGGCAGGTCTTGAACATTTCCAGAGAGGGAGACTCCACAACCCTCCTGGGCATCCTGTTGCAACGTTCTGTCACCCTCACAGTGAAAAAAATTCCTCCTCATGTTTCCATGAAACTTCCTATGCCTCAACTTCCACTCAGTGCCCCTTGTCCAGTCATTGGGCACCACTGAGAAGAGTCTGACTAGTTGATGATGCTTAGCAGCTGGCACCTACAGAAAATAGAGTTTATGTACAACCTAGGGAGAACAGCCAACAGTAAAAACTCTGAAACGTACACCATGGACCTCCTCGCCACCCATGGTTTTACTCCACAAAATTCAGCTCTTGTGCCCCACAGCTTGCTGGAAGGAATAGCTGATGAAATGAACCACCTTAGCCAAAACCAGGAGGTCTTAAAACATGCTAAAGACAACAATGTGGAAGACTAAGCCACAGACTATAGTGAGCATGAAACAATAAGAAAACTAAATGATGCTTGGGAGGTTTCTGGTATACAAGAATATCAAGGAAAAGAATCCATCTTGTGTTAAAATAGTATAGCCCAACTTTGGCATTAAACATGAGAATAATCAACCTGTACATGGTTAACCTTTCTGGGGGAGTAGTGACCTTGAACCTGACTCCAGGTGGTCTTGACCACTCCCCAGGGGTGGGTCTGAACACCACCAGGTGATTCATGGTTAGCCCACTCCCCCTGCCTGTCTAAAGGTCTATAAAAGCAGGAGGGACTTCCTCTCCTCCCTCTCTCTGCTCTCCCTCCCTGCTCGTGAGGATTCACCATTTCTGTTTCCTGCTGCTCTTTGTCTCACCATGTGGCCATCATCACCACAAGGTGGACAAAACCCACTGCCATCACAAATCTGGTTGTATATTTACATATTTTGTACCTTGTTTTCTCTTCCCTACACCTTTGTAAATTCCCTACCTCATATACCTCTTATTTATTATTAAACTTTTCTTCTTTTAACTTCCAAATTGCAGTGAGATTATTTGGGTCTGCATACCTTTTCTCTCTCTCCATCTAATTCCTTTTCTTTTGGGAACGAAAGGGGAAGAGGGAAGGGCATCCTATAAATTCTTATTGGTTCTATCAACTATATTTGAGTCTCTGGGAATTTAAATTAGAATCGGGACACAACCTAACAGGAGCAAACAAAAAGTTACTTCTGTGTGTCACCTATTTTAGTCTAATAAACTTTGACAAAAGCTGCAAAATACTTTTTACCTTGCAAGAATTATTGCCAGATATTCTGAAAATCAATTTCATTCTTCTCATTCAGTTCTTTCAAGGAGACTGGTGGTGGTTTAAAAGGTTGAACTTGGTGATCTTAAGGGTCTTTCACAGTCTAGATGGTTCAAAGATTCACAGATTGCATTGGGTTAGAAGGCACCTTGAAGGTCATCTTGTCCAACCCCTCTGCAGTCAGTAGGGACACCTTCAACTAGATCAGTTTCCCCAGGGTCACATCAAACCTGATACTGAATGTCTTCAGTGATGGGCACTCAACCACATCCCTGGGCAACCTGTTCCTTCTCCAGGCTGAACCGCCACAGTTCCTTTAGACTGTCTTCATAGGAGAGATGCTGCAGCTCTCTGCTCATTTGGGGGCCATCCTCTGGGCCACTCCAGCAGATCCATGTCTCTCTTGTATGCTGTTATGATATTGGCCTCTATGAATAAGGTGACCATAGGTCCAGCAGTGTTTTGTAATTTTAGGGGGTAAATTTCATTTCCATCATCAAGTAACTTTAAGAGCAAAAGTCAAGATATTGAATATCTGGAATTCAACTGTTCAACACTAAGGCAATGCTGACCCTCTCCTGAGACCTTAATGCAGGCCAGAGATTAAATTAATATATTGGAGAACACTACTGGTTCCTCCTTGTGCCTTAGAAATCACACGAGATTAATGGACTTGTTCTGAAACCCTTGAGTATGTTCTAGGTAGGCAAATGAAAACCACTAACAGAGCAAGGGAAGCATGTTGACTTTACAGGGAGTTAATCTTTACATGAAGTAGATATAAAATTCTTTTCTTCACCAAGCAACATTTGTCATCAGTACTCACCAGTACAATCAGGCATGAGCAGGCCATAAACAAGCTTTCATTCCTTTGGAAAAGCATTTTTGAAGCATTTTGTGAGACAATCTCACAACAGTTTTCACTGCTTCTGGTTTGTACTTAAATACACACTTAGGCCAGAGCTATATTTGTTATCATTTCTAAGCCAGTGTGGAAAGTGATTTCACAGCAGGGAGAAAGCTAGAATCTGCAATCCAGTGCAGCAGTACATTAACCTGTTGGGTTGGGATTTTTTCCCCTGTGATAGCTCATTTCCTTTTATGCTCTAAGGTTGAATAAGAACAGATGTGAGATGTTGTGATCACTGCTTTTTCTGCAATGAGAATAGTTTAATGGTTCTGTATCACAGGCAACAGCTTCCCACACTTATTTCTGTGATATTATCAAGGTTCCAAACTATCTAGGCACAAGAAATGCACTTTGATGTCTGCAGCCTTCTTTATAGTTTTTTTGGTTTAACACTGATTAGCTGAAGCAGCAAGCTTTTATTTTCATATTCAAGTGTAAGTTGGAGCATTGGTAGCACAGGAAATTCCATAGGCAGGCAATTAACATTAGTAGGGGTGTTAATAAAAAGTTGGAGACATAAAGGATATAAAAGTACCTTTCAAATGAGGACAATAACAAAAAGCCTCTGAAACTTGAACAATAAATTAAAACAAGGCATGAGGTATGTGATGGGAGGTACCTTTTAATCTTTCACTGTAGGAGACTGTTATGAATTATGCAAAATTAATAATCAATATTAATTTTGATATCCAGGCATGGATTGTTAATAAATATGATAATTCTTTATTAACATAAAATCTCACCAGAAAACTTATTTACAATGTTCAAAATGCACAGTTTGGATATTTATACACACAGGGAACAGGTAGCTTAGAACATTTAGGAAACAACTAACAAATACAAACATCAAACTAAAAACTGGAAAGAGGATCTTAGTTTCAGTTATACCACTTGCACCCCAGGGGACTCAGGAGGCTCCTTTCTCTGCTTAGGCAGAAGGCACAACATAATCTAGTTACAGAAATTTTTACAAAGAGGCTTTGAATATTTACTCATAGAACAGTATCAAACAGTACCCAAACACTTGAGGGGAGTCCTGTCGGTGTCTTGAAAGTTGTTGCAGGCAAAACAGACCATAATGTGCCAGGGTAGAGAGGCAAAAGTGAAAGTAGTACAGGCATGTGGCAAAAGCCTACTTATTGTTTGCCCAATTGTAATGTCCCCTTTGTCCACAGAGATTCACCAATCAGAATGGCACTTTGCCAAACCAGACCATATTATGTGAAGTCAGGAGCCTGCTTTCCCTTATTTGGGAAGAACAAGTCTGGGCAAGTCCTGGACCCTCAAAGTGGGCATCTCCAAGCCTTTTGTTTTCTCCCTGCAGTCTGCTCCCCCCTCCCCCTCCCAGAATAGGGAAGAGGATCATGGGATCATGCCTGGGCAAGCCAGGACATGTATCTTCCATGACAGAGACCTCTGCCAAAGGAACAGAGAGGGAATTGCACAGATTCAGACAGCTCTTCCTTGGAGTCATTCAGATCACTTGTGCTGCTTATGGTGTTTTAGAGAGGAAGAGTCACCTAAAGGAAGATTTACTCATACATATTTTCTAGGAGTTACAACCATGTTCTGTCCCACCCACAAAGATTGAATGAGTCTTAAAGTTCAGTGCATTAATGTTTCTGTCCCTGGGGACTTCAACAGGGACTATCCATCACTTGAAAGTCTACTCATAGTGATACTACCTTTACCACGGAACAGAGACTTGCCATGTCTCTCATTTTATCCTGAAAAACACATCTTCCAATATTCAAATCCAGATTGACAAGATCCACGCTAACCCATATTTGAAAGTTTTTTGTTAATACAGATGTAAATATGAACCCCTTATTTGCTGACAGCTCACTAATGGTAAATCTATGTGTCTGCTGAGGGCAAGAACAAAGATTTCATTTATCATAACTCAGTGAAAAAAAGCATCAAATCCACAAATACAATGCTAGTTTACACTGCCTCATTTCAGAGCTGAAGTAATCTCAGTCAGTAAAATACAAAATACAAGAGCAGAATGCCCTTGATTTAGTATCTTCTTCCATACAGCAACCAAATCTATGTGACTGTCCCTCTTATTCTCAGATGTGTTTGTCGTTCTCAATAATCAGGACAAAATTATAAACTGTAAAATGCTTCTAACAACATGTTTCAGTTTTCAATTTGTCCATTAAGATTTAATCTAGTACAATTGAAGTTACATTTCAGATTTCCTCTCTGTAACTAAAGTCAAGCTATTTCTGCTCTGATTGCCTATCCATATTCTCTAGCACAGCACTATGCTTTTAGTAAATTCTTTTTCTTCTGTCACACTGATTCATAACTTACTTCGATAAATTCTCACCCTTCAATATTTTGATTAAATTATGGGGTCAATGTAGATACATTCTTCATCTAGAAATTCTGTCAGCTTCAGTAGGAATTTGCATGTGCAAGGAATGCAAAGCAAGACCACAGTCAGAGCAAACATGGAAGTATCACAGCTATTTTATCAGATGCTTACCTTATTTTCATCTGATTCCAATAGAATAATTTGATGGATTTTTTTTTTTTTAACCTGGCCACTTTGGTTCTTTTAAGTGTAAGCTTGCCTACTTTATTATTTCATAACTGTTTATAATAAGGATATATTTCATTGTACTTTTCAACTCATGGCATATCTTGGTTCTTTCTGTGGTTCAGGGCTCAGTTTTGGGACTACTTCGCTTTAACATCTTTATTGATGACCTTGATGAAGACACAGAGTGTGTCATCAGTAGGTTTGCAGATGACACCAACTTAAGTGGCAGAGTGGATCATCATAAGGGTAGAGAGGCTCTACAGAAGGATTTGGATACATTGGATCTATGGGCCAATGTTACCGGCATGAGCTTCAATATAGCCAAATGTCAGGTCCTGCACTTGGGTCACAACAACCCCATGCAACGCTACAGGCTTGGGGCAGTGTGGCTGGAGAGCTATCTGGGAGAAAGTGACCTGGGGGTTGTAATTGACAAGCAACTGAATATGAGCAATCAGTGTGCCCAGGTGTCCAAGTAAACCAATGGCATCCTGGCACAAACCTGAACAAACAGGAAGAGGAACTTCTTTGAGGGTGGTGGAGCACTGTAACAGACTGCCCAGATGTGAAGGATTATCTAAAATCAATAATCTGTATTAATTTTGCTCTCCAGGCGATGACTGTTAAAACTATGAGACCTGTTTGTTAACATTAAAACTCACCAGAAACTTATTCACAGGTTCAAAACAATGCACAGGTTGGAAATTTATACACGCATGGCACAGGTAAAACCAGGTCACTTATTTCTTAGAGTGGCAAATGTGAATATTATACTGGAAGAGGCTTTTAAGTATTTACTCACAGAATTGTAAATCAGAGTACCCAAAGCAGGTGGAAGTCTGTCTGATTGGCTGCTGAGACTTGATTTGTCGCAGGCTTCTGTTGAAAGGAGACTGACAATCTCTGACCTTGTTCCCAGCTCTTCTGGAAGATCTGTGTTATCTCCAGGACTTGTAGTCTTAGCAGGAACACTTTCAGGGGCAGGCAGGATGTCTTGAGGTGTGCACAGTCTCAGCATAGTGTCACGCTGGGGGCTATGCAAGGCGACTGCATGCAGGCATTTGGAGCCTGTTCCTGGTAAGCTCTCCAGGCAAATACAGGGTGCAAAACAAGGCAGCAGTAGCCTCGTGCTACCTGCTCATCCCTTTTATCAATATCCAGCCCGTGACTTGTGGGGCATTGGACATCAATTAGCCAATTGGAACGACACTTTGCCAGGCCTCACCATATAGGCAAAGCCAGGGCTGTCGCCCTCCCTTCCCAAGGTTGCTTCCCGAGTACAGAAAGAGGGGGGGCACGCAAACATGTCTGGGCATGGATAAGCCCATGCTTGCCCCATTGGACTTACCACCACACCAGAGAGAATCACAGAATCAATCAGGTTGGAGAAAACCTTCAAGATCATCAAATCCAACCTATCACCCAACATTATCTAATTAACTAAATGATGGCACCAAGTGCCACATCCAATCTAAAGGTGGTGGAGGTGGTGTAGTCGCGATCTCTGGATTAATTTTAAACCTGCCTGCATGCTGTTCTTTGCAGCCTGATCTAGGTGAACCTGCTCTGGCAGGGTGGCAGGACTAGGTGATCTCCAGAGGTCTCTTCCAACCCCTGTCATTCTGTGATTCTGTAACATGTGACATAGGTGAAAGGGACTTGGGGGTTGCAATTGACAAGCAACTGAATATGAGCAAGCAGTGTGCCCAGGTGGCTGACAGAATATAAATCATCTTTCTCTTGTTCATGTAAATCAACAAAGATAAAGATTGCTTTTTTTACCTTCCTGGACTCAGCCCAGGTGCCTGGTCGAATACTCAGGGATGTAAATCACAGAGATACAGTGCTTTTATGGCCTTCCCAGACCTCAGCCTGGCTTGAATGCCCAGGACGTCCACATCTTACATCAGCTACCCCGAAGAGAAAACGCTTATGGAATATGTGTATTTGGGGAATGGACAGGTAAGCAATGCAGGGAGGGGGCAGAGGCCCTCCCTGGTGCCACTGCTGTACCCCTGCAAATACATGAGAATACACAGGAAGATTCTCTGGGGAGCTGCACCTGGACATCAATCTAAGACTGGGACTAAAAGACTTTATTAAAAAACCTGAGCAATGCTTGCCACGAGGAACAACTCTTGTGGAACAACTCCAGGAAGAACAATTCCCACGGAAGAACTCTATAGAAAATATCCCTGGGCCACACACATGCTGAAGAGGACTTGGATGCTGAAAATTCCCTTTCTCTTCCCCCCTCCCCCATCTTCATCTGATGGTAATATAATCCCTGATCTTTTCCTTCCCTGCTCTTTTTCTCTTCTCTCTGTTCTCTGTTGTTCCCACTCTTTCCCCTTCTCTCTCTTCTTCTGTTTTCTATTTAATAAATAGTTTTGTGGTGATATCTGGTTCTGCTTGCACCTTAATAACACAACATGGAAATCTATAAGAATAGATCTTTCTCCTCTGGACAGAGCTATTGTTAATCTCCATTCTGTGGACCTTGACAGTGGCCAAGAAAGCCAATGGCATCTTGGCTGGGAATAGAAATGCTGTGTCCAGCAGGAGCATGGAGGTGATTGTCCCCTTGGACTCAGCTCTGCTGAGGCCACACCTCAAGTATTGTATTCAGTTTTGGGCACTTCATTCCAGGAGGGATATGAAGGTGCTGTAGTGAGCACAGAGGAAGGTAACAAAGTTGGGAAGGGTCTGGAGAATGAATCTTATGAAGAGCGACTGAGGGAGATGGGGCTGGTTTGTGTCAAAAAGAAGAGGCTGAAGGGAGACCTCATTGCTGTCTACAGCTACCTGAAAGGATGTTGTGGAGAGGCTGCTGCTGGTCTCTTCTCACAGGTAATTAGTGATAGAACAAGTGGGAATAGGCTCAAGCTGTGACTGGGTAGATTTAGACTGGACATTAGAAAAATTTTTTTCCCAGCAAGAGTGGTCAGGCATTGGAATGAGCTGCCCAGAGAGGCATTTGAGTCACAAACCCTGGATGTGTTTAAAAGTCATTTAAATGTGGTGCTTGGGGATATGGTTTAGGGTGTACCTTGTAGAGGAGGGTTCTGTGTTGTACTAGGTGATCCTAAGGGTCTTTTCCAAACAGAATGCTTCTGTGATTCTTTTCAGAGAAAAAAAATCTTAATTTCTATACCTTTCTCATAGAAAAAAAAACATAGATTGGTCTGGGTTGGAAGGGACTTCCAAAGGTCCAACCTCCTCTCTGCAGTAAGCAGGGACATCCTCAACTGCCCAGAGCCTTGTCATGTCTCAATTGGAATATTTCCAAGGATGGAGGTTTTGGGTTGTATGTAGGCAGTGGACCTTTGGCTTTCATCACCTGGCCTTCAGTTTGATGTAGGTTCATTTTTCTTCAAGACAAACTATATGCAGACATTCAGCCAACAATCAGTAACTGAATTAAAGGGAAAAAATAAATCAAACCCATACAAAACTCACATGAAAATAAACTGAATAATTGATGGGAACAACTTAGATTTGCTTTTTCTGACATTTTTCTAACCAGTAATCTCTCCTTGTACTCTCAGTCTGTAGAGATTGTAGATTTGTGTGAGCAGGTGTGGATGTTGGTAGATGCAAGAAGAAGAGGGGGGAATAGGAAGGTCTCCTTGTCTTATCCACCCAGAATGCCAACTGATTAGCTACTTGACTTCAGGACATTTCACAGAGGTTTTGGCTTTTACATATGTGAATGGGACTAGAGAGAATGGTGAGTGCCAAGCTCTGAACAGGTTCCTGGCTTTGTCAGGTAACAATTCATCTCAAATATATCTCAATTTTGCTCAGCAATACAAATTCCTTGGTAAGGACACACTTAAGACATTTTCTTCTCCAAGGGATTTCATCAGTTTGAAGGATGTATGTATAGAAGAACTATCACATCTAAAGATAGTCATAGAGAAAAAGACTTAAAATAGTCTGGAAGAAGAACTAATTCTGAAAAAAGAAATTTAGAACTGCATTGATTATCCAATACACACCAAGCTCTTTGCTTTAGAGCCACATGAGTTTTCCTGATTCTATGCATAACAAGAGCACTTTTGTGCATACTGAAAGCACTGTAGCAAAGAGAGAGCACTGAGTTTATGGGGGTCTGGGTTGATGAAAAGCTCAACATGCGCCGGCAGTGTGCACTTGCAGCCATACAGCAACCATGTGCTGGGCTGCAGTAAGAGAAGCGTGGCCAGCAGGGCAAGGGAGGGGATTTTGATTACAAAGCCTTAAAATTGTGCTTTTCCTCTGAAAACATTTCCAAGCAGGATGGCATCTTTTTGTCTTTTTTAAGAAAGGAGGAAAGCCTATTACATCACTCCCCTTTCAGCCATTTCAACAGCTGGAGCAGTCTTCTCAAGGACTAAAGAAAATATGAAGGTCATATGGGGAAAGTTCAGACACAATCCAGCAGCATTTAAATGCATTCTCCACATTCTTTACACTCAAAGACATTTATTCAATTTCTTCTAATTGCTTCAGAATTTACTTCCTCCTTCATTCCGTGCTTATGAGAGGTTCTGCAAAGCAACAACAGTAAAACGCTTCTCAAGCCCACGCAAGGTTTTCTACATAAACAGTTGGAAAATGGGTGAAACTGGGAATTGCATCTGCACTCCGCAAGGACTGGAATTTTAAAGTGACAAGTAAGGCAAGGGAGCAGTGAATTAGATGAGATACAGTCAAACCTTTCATTCAATTTCTATCTATAAATCACTAAATAAGTTTCCAGCAATAATAGTATAGGAAGTCATCTGCTGTTTCAGCAATCCATTTATATTGAATTAAACTTACAAAGTAGAACCCCTGAGTTATAATTTTTTTTTTTTTAATTCCAGCTATGTTTCATTTATTCTAATGCCTTTGGGACATCTGCCAGTTAATAATTGAAGAGGTCATTTTGTTATGTATTGCTTCTTGCTTTTCCATCTGTTGTATCTATTTAGTTTACAGTCAGGGGAATTTTCAGACTTCTAGAGGGCTATCAGTAGGCACAGCCCCTGCTGGCTCTGTGTTTTAGCAGACTGAGGTTTTCGACTCCTGTTTTAAACCACAGGGAAACAGTTTGCAGATCACGGGAGCCAGGCACCTGTGTGCTGATCTTGCACTTGTTTGCTAAAATGTGGTTCTGCAACGTACGTGTCATAACCTATTGATACCTGCAGGAACGTTCTTGGTAGCAAGGCTCTATCGCTTCTGAAGCTGCAATCAGCCAGCAAAGCCCAATCATACTTTATGTTCATTAAAACTCTTTTTTCCCTCCTCGAGGGTTTCTAAAACAACGCTTTTCTAAAGCATGACCCTGAATAGAAATAATCTATTAATCAATAATCAATAACTATTGGTATAGTTGTTGCTTCCCCCCTGCTCCCCCTCAAATGAAATCAATTTTAATTAAACACAAAATATCATACTATCAACAAAAATCACAGATATTTATTCATGAACAAGACAGGAGAAGGGCAGGAGGAAAGGAATGGCCACTATTTTAACTAAGTATACCCTGTCTTCTGATAGCAGCAAATACATTGTGTGAAATACTCTGAACACATTCAAAACTCTTCTCCCAGGCACCCAATGACAGAACAAGAGGACACAGTCTCAAACTGCACCAAGGCAGGTTTAGGCTGGACATTAGGAAGAAATTCCTCACAGAAAGAGTGATTGCCCACTGGAACAGGCTGCCCAGGGAGGTAGTGGAGTCACTATCCCTGGAGGTGTTTAAAAGGAGACTGGATGAGGCACTTAGTGCCATGGTTTAGTTAATTAGAAGGGTTAGGTGATAGGTTGGACTTGATGATCCTGGAGGTCTTTTCCAACCTGGTAAATTCTGCGATTCTGTGTGTCTGTGAAAATTGAGCAGATAATATGGGCCACCTCATTTCCTACACATACAAAGAGGGACCAGATCTGGAACTTAAACAGCCCAATCAACAAAGCTTCCTGCTGTCTTTTGTGTTACTATGTAATAAGATTTATATGATAAAGTAATTGTTTCTTATAAATACATTTCCATATCTATATCAATAAAGGCACAGCTGTGGTGGTTTTCCAGAGAGGCTTTTATGTGACAATTCTTTGTTCGGACATCCATGCTTCAACATCTCTGAGTGTAATCTAGAATCATAGAATTGTCAGGGTTGAAAGGGATTTGAAGGATCATCTAGTTCCAAACCCCCCTGCTATGGGCAGGGACACCTGACACTAGATCAGATTGCTCAGAGCCACATTCAGCCTGGCCTTAAAGACCTCCAGGGATGAGGCTTCCATCACCACCCTGGGCTTCCACCACCTCTGTTCTAGTGTCTCACCACCTTCATGGTGAAGAACTTCTTCCTAACATCCAATCTGCATCTACTCATTTCTAGTTTTGCTCCATTCCTCCTAGCCCTATGACTATCTGACATCCTAAAAAGTCAGCTTTCCTGTAGGTCCCCTTCAGATACCGGAAGACCACAATACGGTCTCCTCAGAGACTTAACTTCTTCTGACTGAGCAACTCCAATTCTCAATCTGTCTCCATAGCAGAGCAGCTCCAGCCCTCTGATCATCTTTGTGGCCCTTCTCTGGACACGTTTCAGCATGTACCATTAAAGAATATTGAAACATTCATGGCAACACTTCTCACATGCCCATAAATGTTCCCTGTGAATAAACTGATATTTGGAAGACTTGGGTATGAGTCATCTTTCTCTGGATTCTACTCTGGTTTATTCAAGAGTTCTGATATCTGATGATCATTTTACCTTAGGCTTTCAGTCAAACCTGGCATACTGGGTTATTGTGAGAAAAAAATATCTTTTTACCATTCAAAATAATTCTAAAATTTATGGACATAATGAAATGCTGAAAACGTGTCACTATAGTTAAGTGTGTCCAAAAAAAGTAATTTTCAAATTACAGACTAATAAAAATTATAGTATGTAATTAATTAAAAAAAAAAAAAAAAGAGAGGAGGTGTATGTTTTGGAACTATCAAACATACTTTTGCCAAAAACACTGAGAATTAAAAAGAGAAGCAGTCACCTTCATGCTCATCAAGTCCAACCCAACATTGTCTAATCAACTAAACTATGGCACCAAGTGCCACATCCAGTCTCCTTTTTGAACGCCTCCAGGGATGGTGACTCCACCACCTTCCCGGGCAGCCCATTTTGATGCCAATCGCTCTTGCTGTGAAGAACTTCTTCCTAACATCCAGCCTAAACCCGCCCTGGCACAGACGGAGACTGTGTCCTCTTTCTTGTTCTGTCGCTGGTTGCCTGAAAGAAGAAACCAACCCCACCTGGCTACAACCTCCCTTCAGGTAGTTGTAGAGAACAATAAGGTCTCCCCTTAACCTCCTCTTCATACTGAACATCCCCCAGCTCCCTCAGCCTCTCCTCACAGGGCGGTGCTCCAGCCCCCTCACCAGCCTTAGTGCCATTCTCTGGACACATTCAAGCATCTCAATATCTTTCTTAAATTGAGGGGCCCAGAACTGGACACAGGTCTCAAGGTGTGGCCTAATCAGTGCCCAGTACAGGGGCAGAAGGACTTCCCTGGTCCTGCTGGCCACATGATCCCTGATACAGGCCAAGATGCCATTGGCCTTCTTGGGCCACCTGGGCACAGTGCTGTCTCAAAATTATGTATCTACTGTTTTAATGGGCATGGTGGTGTTGGGTTGATGACTGGACTTGATGATCTTAGGGGTCTTTTCCAACATTCCTGATTCTGTGGTTGTGTGATCAGTCTATTCACTAATTAAAAAAAAAAAAAAACAAACAAACTATTTCCCACTGTTTATCAAGCACAAGGGCTTTGGACTGCCTTTCAGTCTCCAGTAGACACGTTAAGAGCTGCCAAACCTGAACCTTTGATTTGGGTGAAATTGCTATACAGTTGTCACTGACATTTGCGGTGTAGCCATCATTGGTTTCATTAGTTACTATAAGCATGAGGAAGAGGAGAAAGTATAAGGAATCTGATAAGAGGGAATTGTAAGGCAGAAAAACAATTACACAGTGTGGCAAGTATGGATTTCTTACAAGATCAGTTCATCTCCATGCTCAGTGATGGCCATACACACAACTGCCTGCACACATATCAGTACCCATTGTGAGGAACACCTTGAATAGGATTTCAGGAGACTTTCATAACACTAAGTAAATCTGAGCTCTGATAATCAGCGTTAATATAATAGATATAATAGAATCAATCAGGTTGGAAGAG
>WAAF01001729.1:0-11143 GCA_013400475.1 Tricholaema leucomelas
CATCCTGGCAGATCTCTGCAGCCTCTCCAGTCCCTCCCCACTCCAGACTGGAGATCTGCACATCCAGACACCAGCATTGCAGATGTGGCCACAGCAGGCCACAGGGAGGAGTCCAGGGGAGGACAAGACCCATGGCTGGGTGGCCACACTCCTGCCACAGCCCAGCTGCACTTGGCCTTCTTCACTGTCTGCAGGCTTTGCTCCTTCCCAGGGCATTGGCAATGGTCCCTGCCAGACACTCTGGTGCCTTTCTGACTGGGGATGAGACAGACCTGAACCTCCTGCTCCACACCAACAGGGAACCAGTTTGTACTGGGATAGGGCCCAGTCTGCCTGGGAGTGGTAAGGGCATGCAGGTTGTACTGGGAGGAGTCCCAACCTCATGGCTGAAGGGCTTCAAGTGTAGCCTTTAATGGGAGTGGGCACAACCTGTGCTGGGAAGGAGTCTGTTACCTGGTTTGTACTGGGAGGGTGCATTTGGCACTGGGATGGGGCCAAAGCTTCCACTTTGTTCTAGGCCAAAACCATGTCTGCAGTGGGAGGAGGTCAGGAGGTGCAGCTTGCACTGGGATTATCTCTTGTCTGTACTGGGTGATGCCTTTGGATCCAGCTTGTTCTGGGACAGGCCTCAGACTGTACTGGAATGGGGTCAGAAGGAGCAGTTTGTACTGGGAGAAGGCCAAGCTGTACTGGGAGGGGGGTAAGGCTCCCTGCTTGGAGTGCAGTGGGGCCCAGTCTGTACTGGGATGGGATCAGGGGCACCAGTTAGCATTTGGGTGCTGCCTGGTCTGTACTGGAGGGGCTCAGGGTATGCAGTGTGTACTGGGAGGTGGCCCAGTCTGTGCTGAGATGGCATCGGAGTATCCAGTTTACACATGGAGGGATGCAGCAGGTAGGGACCAGGGAATCCACTTTGTACTGGAAAGGGACCCATCCAGTGGGATGGAGCAAGAGGATCCAGTCTGTGCTGGAATGAGGCTGCTTCTGTTCTGGGAGAGGATCCTACTTTCTGGTAGGACAAAGCCCAGTCCGTCCCGGGAGGGCTCAAAGAGGTTCAGTTTGTGCAGGGAGGAGAGCCCAGTGTGAACTGGGATGGCATCAGGATGTCCTGTGTGCACTGGAATGGGGTCTAGGCTCTATTGGAAGGGTATCAGAGATCCATGGGGATACACTGCACAGGGATGAGACCCAGGCTGCACTGGGAGGTGCTAATATGATGCTGCTTGTACTGGGTGGAGACCACAGGAGATCCAGGCTCAGGAGATCCAGTTCCTACTGGCAGGTGTCTCAGGCTGTACTGGGAGGAGGTACAAAGATCAAGTCTGTACTGGGTGGGGCCCAGATGGTATTGGAATGAGGCCAGGGGATGCAGCTGGCACTGGACTGGGTCCAGTCTGTGCTGGGAGGGGAGCAGGACTGAGTTTGAGTTGTCCAGTTTGACTGGGAGGGGGTAAGGATGAGGCTGCAGCAGGAGAACTCCTGAGCCAGCCCAGGGCACAAGCAGCAGCACTGCTGTGCACACAGGGGATGGCCACACAGCCCAGGAGCCCCAGGGAAGAGTTCTCCAGGCTGTCTGTGCCTGAGCTTGGACAAAGTCAGCCCTGCCTCATGCAGTTGTTCCTCCTCCCTAGCACATATTCATGGGGCATGCTTCAGGGACGCAGTTGTGTGCCGCTGCCTGAGCAAATAGCCTGGGGGCTCCCAAACCCCCTCCTCAAATTACATCTTATGGCCACCACGGACACTCCTGATGCTTGTCTCAGCCACCTTTAGCTCCTGACAAACAAACTCTGTCATAACCTTTCCTTCTTCCCTAGTCTTAGTTTGCACATCTGAGCCTCTCTGTTGACTGGAAGGTGAAGGGAAAAGTCTGACCACAACTGGAGACAAAACCAACATCTGGTGACAAAACCAACGTCTGATGACAAAACCAACGTCTGGTGACAAAACCAACGTCTGATGACAAAACCAACGTCTGGTGACAAAACCAAGGCATCCCAAAGCAGGTAGTACAAGGTGAGGAGAACATCTGCTGGCCAGCTGAGGGGCTGGGAAACTCAACAAACTCCAAACCCACCAGAAACAAGGAAATATCCCCAAAGCCCTGCTCAGCATTGCTGTGTGGAGTGCAGACAGGCCTCAGGCCTGGGCTGGGCAAGAGGAGCTTAGGGTAACACAGCAGGATAAGGCCTGGGCTTTAGGGTGACCTTTGCCCCTTTTGAGGTCTCTTCACTTCGTGCAGAGATCTCAGCTCTTGCCACAGACATCCTTGCTGTGCCCTGTCCCGGTCCCTAGGGCAGAGCAGTGCTCACCCTGCACCCTTATAGCAGAACCCAGAACCCAGTGTCACAGTGTCACACAGTGTCACAGTGTCACAGTGTCACAGTATGACAGCGTCACAGTGTCACAGTATGACAGCCTCACAGTGTCACAGTGTCACAGTATCACAGTGTCACAGTATGACAGTGTCACAGTGTCACGGTGTCACGGTGTCACAGTATCACAGCCTCACAGTGTCACAGTGTCACAGTGTCACAGTATCACAGTATCACAGTGTCACAGTGACACAGCATCACAGCATCACGGTGTCACGGTGTCACAGTGTCACAGTATCACAGTCTCACAGTCTTACAGTCTCACAGTCTCACAGTGTCAGTGTCACAGCATCACAGTGTCACAGCATCACAGTCTCACAGTGTCACAGTCTTACAGTGTCACAGTGTCACAGTATCAGTGTCACAGTGTCACAGTATCACCAAGGTTGGAAGAGACCTCACAGATCATCCAGTCCAAGCTGTTACCACAGAGCTCAAGGCCAGACCATGGCACCAAGTGCCACGTCCAGTCCTGCCTTGAACAGCTCCAGGGACGGTGACTCCACCACCTCCCTGGGCAGCCCATTCCCGCAGCCAGTGACTCAGGTGAATGAACTCATGGTTCCTGGGTGTGTCAGCACAGCCACAGCCTCTCCCCCACCCCACAGAGTCAGGATGGGGCGAAGTGGAGAAGCTGGGATAGGGGGAGCCAGGGGGAGACAGCTCCCCCCACCCAAGGCTGTGGCTTCCTGGACTCTCATGAGCTCTTCCCCCGGGCCCTGTGCCCTGCCAGGCACGGTAAGACACAGAGCCCATGCTGGGGCATGGCTGGGCAGAGGACAGGTCCTTGTGTGTTCTTGGTGTCCACTGCTCTTGTCTGGGCTTTGGAAGTGCTCTGCTGTGGTGATGTGTGACAAAATGAGAACTGCTTGTGCATGGAAACAGGTCAGGTGTGGAGCAGCAGAGCTCCTCTGAGCTGTTCCCTCCCTCCACACAGGGAGCAAGCAGCTGTGGCAGCTCAGGAGGGATTGTCGCGTGCGTTCCGTGCGAGCGGGACAGGACCACACATCAATATGGTGCAAATCCAAATCCACTTTAATAAGGAAGTTATGCACCTTAGATACTATTCAGAGTCCCGTACATACGACCACCTACCCAGCATGCATACAGTGATTGGTTAATTTGTCTTGATCATACGACTTAAGCAGAGTAATAATTGGTAGAAGCAACAGTCACTCTTTCTACGTGTAGCCACTGTTATCAGACACCTGCTGCTGGTTTTGTCACAAGTATGCTGTTGTTTTCTGGGAACATCCTCTTGTTTTGTGAGCACATCCTGCCTCTGCAGGCACTGTGTAACATTCACATGTTGTTTTGTGAGCACATCCTGCCTCTGCAGGCACTGTGTAACTTTCACAGTGTCTTTACTCTTTAACTGATCTATCTTACTTCTTCATGATCATGCAGCACAGCCTGGTCCCCGACAAGGGATGAACAGAGGAATTCTCACAATCAGCAAACAGTGCTGTGAGCATCTGATGTGTCCCTGAAGTTCCCAGGAAGCTCCTTCCCTTTGCAAGTGAGCTCACATTGACTGCTCCTGGAGCTCTCTTTTCCCACTGCTCTTCTCAAGCTCCCTGTGACCATTGCTCAAAGTGAACTCCTGAACCTCCATAACCTTTGTCCCTGCTGTGTGGGAGGCAGAGACTAATTCAGTAATTGTTGGGCTTTGGTCCAGGTGCCCTTAAGAAAGCCACAGAGCTCTCCAAAGGGACCAGAGAGGTGACCCTAGAAGCTGTAGCTTTGTTATTCCATCCCATAATGCTGCTGTCACTTTGTAAGTGGGCAGCAAAGCCAAATCTTTCTCTTTTCTCTCTCCCCTCCTTCTGCTCTCCAGAGGGAGTCCTTTTACGGTTAAACAATGGGGGAGCAACCTGCCTGTGGTTGGTGAACTTTCTGCTGCACAGTCAGGCCTGTTTGGGTCCAGTGGGAGGCAATGGGGGGCAAGAGGAAGGGGTAAAATGAGCACTGGGGTTGTGGTTTAGTTTGGCTGGGGGGAAGGTTTTGGGGGAGGTCTCCTGTATCCTGTGTCTGCATCAGCTGTTAAGGGTTCCTGTGTTCCATATTCTCCTGCACACCTTTAAATGCCATCTCCTGTCCTCCTCCCCAGGTCACTCAGAGGTTTTTAGTTCGCTGCCTCCAGAACAGGCACCCACAGCTGCTGATGGCAGCCCCAAAGCACCACCCAGCACCATCTGAAGCCTCAAGGGCTCCACCCTGCAGACCTTGAAAGTACCTCTGCTGCTAGGCCAGGCATGACCCAGACTGGCCCAGGCTCTGCCAGTGCCCAAACAGAAGCAACAGTGGCCAAGAGGTCACCACCCATGGCTGACAGCAAAATCCACCTTCAAGGGACATCATCCTGCACGACCTGGCCACCAGCAGAAGCCACTCAGCAGCCTGCCAGGTGCCTTCCAGCAGGGTAAGGACTTCCAAAAAGCCTTCCATTGCCCACCACTGGCCCTGCTGCATTCCAGTAGGCTTCAGACTTCCAACAGGACTTCCACTGCACCAGCAGTGGCCCTCTGGAATTTCAGCTCCCTCAATGCTTCTATCAGGCATTGCAGGAGGCCAGCACTGGCCCTGCTGCATTCCAGCAGAACTGAGGTTCCTGAGGGACTAGTAAATGGCTCACAAATTGCCCTGCACGGTTGCAGTGGGACCAGGGCTTCTGGTGGACTTTTCCCAAGCTCTCCAGTGGGTCTGATTCCTTCCAGCAGGCCTGAGGCTCCTTACAGGATTCTCATTGTTTCACCAGCAGCCACAAATCCTCCCAGCAGGACCTCTACTGCCCCACCAGTGCCCTTCAGTCATTGCAGTGATCCTGGTGCATCAGACTCGAGGCTTAAATGCTCTTTATCCCAACCTGCTGTCTGTAGGAAAGGTCTTCTAAGGATCCCCCACAGGAAACTGAGACAGAATCAAGGAGTTGGTTGAGAAAGGCAATTTAATGTTACTTTTGCTTCTGTGTGCCAAAGGAAAGTTAGAGGATAGGAAAGGAAGATAAGCAGGGAATGCTAAAGCAAGGGATCATCACCACCCAGGATCCATCAGTGTCTTCCCAGTCCTAGAGGCTTCCCACAGTGGGGGAGCTCCACATGCCCAAACTGCTCTCACAGATTTAGTTTCCCAGTCCCACAGGTGGTCACACTTCCTTAGCTGGTTGCCAGTTCCTTGCCCCAGAGCCTTTCTGTGGGTCTCTGCATGCTGCATAGCACCAAACTGTGCCTGTGCCTCTCTGCCTGAAGACCCCTGACCCACACCATGACATCTGCACAGGCAGTTTCAGCTTCCATGCAGCATCCTGAGCACAGACCCTGTGGGTTTGTGCAGCAGCTCAGCAAGCTCCAGCCTGTGCAGCAGCAGCTCATGGCTCTGCCAGGCACACTGCTGAGAGCTGCAGAGCCAAGCTCAGAGCCAAGCGTCAGAGGAGAGGTCCTGCTGGGAGTATTGCTGGGAGCTGTGCTGAGGCACAGCAGCCACTCTCAGAATGATTTAACTTTTTGCACTCCTGAAGTGCAAAGCTCCTGAACACTCAAAGAAATCTCTTCCCACTTCTGGGGTGTGTGTGTGTGGGAAGCCCCAGGTCAGCAGGAACCCACCAGGAACACTGCTGAGCTAGGGAGAAGGCCTTTGGCAGCCCTAGGCCTCCTGCAAAGCAGCAGAGCCCCTTACTGGAAACCTGACAGAACCTTTCCAAGTGCTTCCGAAGACCTCCCTGAGGTCTCTCCTACACCCTCCAAAGATTTCCAAAGTCAAGCCCAGAACCCTCCAGACTCCCCTGACACCCCTGAAAAAAACTCTCTGAGCTGCCCATGAGACCACCTCGGCAAGACATGCTCAGGCCTCTTCCAAGAACATCCCTTGGACATCTGTGAACTGGGCACAGGGCTCCAGCCCCATCCCTAGGGAACAAATGTCCCCAGCATTTGGGCACTGTGGGCAGCAATGGCTAAAATAAAAGCAAACAGGCAGGACTGGGGTCACTGTGGGGTTTACTGACACACCTGGGCAATGGACAGGGTGGGGGTTTTCCCCCAGGGAGATACAAAGAACTGGGGAAGAACCAGACAAATCCCTGCACAGCTCAGCCCAGCTGCAGTGGCAGCTCTGGGATTGTTCTCATCACCACTCACTGGTGCTCAGCAGGGCAGGAGGTGTTTGCTCCTGCTGCAGCCCTCAGCCTCTGAGAAATGCAGGTGAAAAAGAGGCAATTTTGGTTCAATCTGCTGTAGGGTTTTTCTCCAGGAGATCACAATCATCCCACCAGGTCCCGGGTGGGGCTATTTGTGCCTCCCCCGCACTGTGGCTTGGTCGGCAGTGTGGGTGCGGCGGTGGGCAGCCAGACTGCCTCTCTGGGTGAAGCTCTTGCCGCAGTCGGTGCAGCTGTAGGGTTTCTCACCGCTGTGGATGAGTTGGTGCTGGATGTATCTGGTGCTCAGGGTGAAGCTCTTGCCGCACTCGGCGCAGGGGAAGAGGTTCTCTCCGGTGTGGATGCGGCGGTGGTTGCTGAGGGTGTCGCTGCGGCTGAAGCGTTTGCCGCAGTCGGCGCAGGTGACCTTCTCACCGGTGTGGATGTGGCGGTGCCGGGCGAGGGCAATGCTCTGTCTGAAACTCTTGCTGCAGTCAGGGCAGGTGAAAGGCTTCTCACCAGTGTGGCTGCGACGGTGGGCGAGAGAACTCCTGTTGCTGAAGCTCTTGCTGCAGTCAGCAGAGCTGTAAGGTTTTCCCACGGCTTCATCCTCCTCCTCTTCCTGATCATCTTCCTCCTCCTCCTCCTCTTCCTCATATTTGTCATCATCAGGATCATCATTTTCCACCTCATTGTGATCCTCCATTTTGTCCTCTTCCTCCTTCTCTTCCTCACAGCTGTACTTTGGCTGCTCCATCTTGTTTCCTGGATGGTTCTGCTCCTCCCATCTCCTGTCTCGGTCCTTCTGTGAGGCCATTCTGGTAGGGGAAGGAGTCACTGCTGTGCCCTAGGGAAGATGGAAGCACCTGAGCCCAGGAGCTCAAATCCCGACATCCTGCCTCAGTCACGACAGCTTCTGACACCTCCTGAGACCTCCCAACACCTGACACTCAGCTGGGGCAAGGAATGGAGAAGGGCCCTCAACCCCCTCAGTCCTAGCCATGACAGGGGGGCAGACCTCTGATACCTGTGCTGAGACCTCAGGTTTCTGTGCTGGGGAGGCACAGACACCCTGGCACCTACAGAGAGAGCTCATCCCCACTATTCCCCAGCATTCCACCTCCAACCCTCTGAGGGATGGCTCAGCACTGCCCAGGACCACACAGCAGAGCTGAGCCTTGCTGGGGGCAGCTCCCAAGTCCAGCAGCATGGGCACAGCAGCCAGGCAGGGCTGCTGAAGATGGGAAGGCTGAAAATGCAGAGACTCAGCTCCATTTAACCCAGCAAACAACTCTCAGCAGGCGTCTGCAGGACAGCACCACAAGAGAGCTGCCTCTAAACAGCCTTTCCCAGCCCTGGCTACAGGCTCCTCTCACTGTCTGCCCAGGGCTCTGCTGCCTGCACCTGCATGTGCAGGAGCAGTTGCTCTGGCTCTAGATGCCCTCTCTGGCCTTGCTCATAGACCCCTCCCCACCCACTCTGTGCTCAGCTCTGCCCTGCAGGCACCTTCTGCCAGCAGCGCCTTGCCCAGGACCATGTCTGTGCTGGCCACTCCTCAAGAGAGGATCACAGAAGCCCTGAGGACACACAGGAAGAGATGTTCCTGCTCTCTGCAGCTGCAGGAAATTAGAAAGGGACTTGGTCAGCTTCTTGCAAAACCTCTTCAGCCCTCACCCTGATGCTGGAGGAGTCTCCTGGGCAAATCTGACACCTCCAGCACCATCCACACACCTGCAGCCTAGATAGACTCACTTGAAAGGTTTTTGTTTGCTTCTCTCCCTGCCCATTTCTGGCAGCTTTCTCTTAGCAGTTCTCCTGGGGCTGCCATTCCACATCCTCAAGAGAAAATGAGGTTTGCTGTGGGTGCTCAGTGCCCATGCTCTGTGGGCAAGCTCCCAGCTGACACATGCAGAGCTGCAGGAGAATTCACTCCTTTTATTTCCCAAAATGCTGCCAGACTCTGCCATTTCTTGCACACACAATTTTCAGCTGGGCCTTGATCCTGTGCCCTTTTTGGGGGGACAAGACCTAATCCCTGCCTGACCATTCCCAGGCCCTTCCCTCATTCCCAGCCCATCTATGCCCCTGGTGTCTTTGTTGTCCCAAAACTTGTGTCCCCAAATGCCACTGGATGAGTGGAGTGGAAAATGTGGCTGAGGAAGCATCTAATGAACTGGGCTGAAAGAATGGAAGTTCCCTGAGACTAAAGGCCAGGATGACCTGGAGGGCTGAAAGAACCAGCAACAAGCCAAGGGGGTTTATAGATGGGGGTGGGGATGTTACAGATGAGGGGTGGGAAGGTTTACAGATAAGTGTGGGAAGGGACCCTGCAGCCCCCTCCTGCAGTAACTGATGAAGAGGGACAGAGCTGGAGTGAGAGCTCAGCTGACTTGAGCTCTGGAGTGTCATGGAGCATGGGGTGGTATGTGGGATTAGGACCCCCTCCATGCTTGGAGGGTGTTGGATGCCAGGAGGTGTTGGGGCTCAGGGGAGTGTCAGTGTCTGGAGGTGCTGGATGCTGAGACTGCCCTGACCCAGTCAGGATCTGGGAACTTGAGCTTCTAGGGTCAGATTCTGCTACCACCATTGCAGGTAGGAGCCAGCCAGAGCCACACAGCTGCTGAACCAAGCCCTCCCACCCCCGTGCAGCCTTGACCCTCCATCCATCTGTCTCTGCAGAGGCTCATCTGCACTCACTCTGTGTCCCCCGAGAGTCCCCAGGAAGCCATCAAGTCCCCAGAACTGACTTGGGTGCCAGCATGGCCAAACAGTGGCCCCAGGATGAGAGCCTGGAGGAGAATACCCTGGAGAACAAGTTTGGAGGAGCTGAAGTGCAGTCTCAGGGAGAGGAAGAGGAGGCAGAGAAGGATGATGAGGAACAGGAATATGAGGAATATGAGAACAAGAACAATGAGGACACGAAGGAGGAAAATGATTCCACAGTGCCACTCTCTGTGCCACCTGAGCAGCCACATCAATGCCCAAGTGCAGGCAGAGCTTCCCACAGTTCAAAGCCAGTGCAGCACCAGGGTCTCTTCCATGATACCTGAACATTTGTGTTCAAAGCCCTCTCAAAATGCTTACAGAGGCTACCTGAATCCCTTCAGGACTTGTCAAAAAGAAGAAAAGAATTCATTAAAATCTTTTTGAAACTCTCAAACATAATTCTGAAGATGTTCCAGGGAGTTTCTGGACTTGATGGGTGCAGCACTGCTGGTAAGGAAATTGCTGGATGGTGGCACACAAAGAGTTGTGATCAAGGGCACAATGTCCAGCTGGAGAACAGTGACAAGAGGCATCCCTCGGAGGTCAGTGCTGGGCCCAGTGCTCTTCAACATCTTTGTCAGTGCCATGGGCAGAGGACTCGAGATCACCCTCAGTAAGTCTGCAGATGACACCAAGCTGTGTGGCACAGTTGACTTGCTGGAGGGCAGGGATGCCATCCAGAGGGACCTGGACAGGCTGGAGAGGTGGGCCCAGGCCAGCCTCATGACATTCAACAAAGCCAAGTGTAAGGTCCTGCACCTGGGTCAGCACAATCCCAAGCACAGCTCCAGGCTGGGTGGACTATGGCTGAGAGCAGCCCTGAGGAACAGGCCCAGGGGGTCTGGGGTGATGAAAAGCTCCACAGGAGACTCCAGTGTGAGTGCAGCCCAGNAGGGTGGTGAGACACTGGCACAGGTTGCTCACAGAGGTTGTGAATGTTCCCTCCTGAGAGGTGTTCAAGGCCAGATTGGATGAGGCCTTGAGTGACCTGTTCTAGTGGGAGGTGTCCCTGCCTATGGCAGGGGGTTGGAGCTGGATGATCCTTGAGGTCCCTTCCAACCTAAACCATTCTGTGATTCTACTGATGTGTTCAAGGCACTTCCAAAATGCTTCAGAATCTCCAAACTGCCCTAAAAATCATCATCATCTCTGAAAAGTCTGGAGGCCCAGAATGCTCTAAAGTCTTCTCAGAACTCCTGTTCCTAAAGCCATCTACAGATGCATTAAAATCTCTTTTTTTCAGAATGCTGGAGAGATTTTAATGAGATTTTAGATTCTCAGAACTCCTCCAATCTGCCTGAAAAATCATCAAGGTCTCCTTAAAAATCAAAACCTCTCCCAAAGTTATCCAAGTCTCTTTGAGATCTCTCCAAACCTCACCAAAAGCTCTTTAAAACTCTTAAAAGCTGATTTTGAAGAGATTTTAGTCAGCTTCTAAGCTGATTTATTTGTCTGAGCCTTCAAAGAAGCTTTGAAACTGCCTTTAAGAAAGAAATCAGCAGATGATGACCATTGTTAAAGCAACAAAACTTTAAAACTCCACTAAGAAATCTCTGAAGTATTACTCAGCACTGCTCAGGCCACTCCTTGAGTGCTGTGTCCAGTTCTGGGCTCCTCAATTCAAGAGAGATGTTGAGGTGCTGGAAGGTGTCCAGAGAAGGACAGCAAGGCTGGGGAGGGGCCTGGAACACAAACTGTAGGAGGAGAGGCTGAGGGAGCTGGGGGTGTGCAGCCTGCAGAAGAGGAGGCTCAGGGTTGACCTCATTGCTGTCTCCAACCACCTGAAGGGAGGCTGTAGCCAGGTGGGGTTGGTCTCTTCTCCCAGGCAACCAGCAACAGAATAAGGGGACACAGCCTCAAGTTGTGCCAG
>WAAF01001730.1:12367-33645 GCA_013400475.1 Tricholaema leucomelas
GCTGGGGAGGGGCCTGGAGCACAGCCCTGTGAGGAGAGGCTGAGGGAGCTGGGGGTGTGCAGCCTGCAGAAGAGGAGGCTCAGGGCAGAGCTCATTGCTGTCTGCAGCTCCCTGAAGGGAGGCTGTAGCCAGGTGGGGTTGGGCTCTGCTGCCAGGCAAGCAGCAACAGAACAAGGGGACACAGCCTCAAGTTGTGCCAGGACAGGTCTAGGCTGGATGTTAGGAGGAAGTTGTTGTCAGAGAGAGTGATTGGCATTGGAATGGGCTGCCCAGGGAGGTGGTGGAGTCGCTGTCCCTAGAAGTGTTGAAGCCAAGCCTGGCTGGGGCACTTAGTGCCATGGTCTGGTTGATTGGCCAGGGCTGGGTGCTAGGTTGGACTGGAGGAGCTTGAAGGTCTCTTCCAACCTGGTTGATTCTATGATTCCATTCTATGACTCTATTTGCAAGGAGAAGTGCTTGTAAGTCTTGTAGTGCTCCCTGCTATAAATGATCCTTCTGAGACAGGCTCTTGCTCCCCATTGCAGCTTGGTTTGCTCTGCTCATGTCTTTGCATCTGAAAAGCAGTTATTCACCTCCTCATGAAGAATGCTTGCCAGGAGCAAACAGCAAAATTCCTATTAGGATTTGCCCCAGAAAATGTCTAATTTCCCAAGAGAAAATGAAGCCAGGAATATTTTAGATGAATGTAAAGTTTGCATTGTGAATTTTACACTCCTCATCTTCTGTGCTCAGCCAAGTCCTCAACTCAAGCCTCAATTTGACTCAAGGACTCAGAGTTGTTATCTGGCAGAGAAGTTTAAACCAGAGAGGAGCATAGGAGCACAAAGAATCTGAACTGCAGCTCCTTTAGAAGATCATAGAATCAGTCAGGGTTGGAAGGCACCACAAGGATCATCCAGTTCCGACCCCCTGCCATGGGCATGAACACCCTACCCTAGATCAGGCTGCCCACAGCCTCATCCAGCCTGGCCTTAAGATGATATCTGGTTGGAGGTTTTGTTACTTGGTGCTTTTTCAATGAGAGTGGAAAAGTTCCAGGGAAAGAGGGATGGTTTTGATACCTAAACCTGCACATAGCAGGATGGTTTTGAAGTCAGTTTTGGTGCCACCTTTTCAGCCAACCCTACTACTAACCTGAGCAGTCTCTTGAGGACCAAGCTCAGACCCACTAAGATAGAGGGCAAGGCCTTTTTCACTTCACTTTCAGGTCACAGTCTCTATCAGTAGGTTGAGATCCACTGAGTTAATTGTTTCCTTACATTACTCCACCTCTGGAAATCAGAAGTTGATTCCTCTTGAGCCTTGCTTTGTAGTTAGGCTGTTTTGAGCTGTCCTTCTGACTTACAGTTCACACAGCACACAGTGCAGCGGAACTCGAGGCCACAGCACACTGATGATAGGAGCAAATGAGGCCAACAGCATCCTGGCCCAGCTCAGCAATGCTGTGACCGGCAGGAGCAGGGAGGTGCTCATGCCCCTGTGCTCAGCACTCCTGAGACCACACCTCCAGTACTGTGCCCAGTCTTGGTCACCCCAGTACAGGAGGGACATTGAGGTGCTGGAGCAGTGCAGAGAAGGGCAACGAGGCTGGGGAGAGGTCTGGCAAACCTGACCTGTGAGGAGAGGCTGAGGGAGCTGGGGGTGTTTAGTGTGGGGAAGAGGAGGCTGAGAGGGGACCTTATTGCCCTCTACAGCTACCTAAAAGGAGGTTGTGGTAAGGCTGGAGCTGGTCTCTGCTCCCAAATGACTAATGCTAGGACAAGAGGAAATGGCCTCAAGTTGCATCAGGAGAGGTTCAGGTTGGCTGTTGGGAGGAAGTTCTTTACTGAGCAGGTGGTCAGGCACTGGAACAGGCTGCCCAGGGAGGTGGTGGAGTCACCATCCCTGGAGGTGTTTAAAAGGAGAGTGGCTGTGGTGCTTGAGGCTATGTTCTGGTGATGAAGGCTGCTGGGATGAAGGTTGGACTGGATGCTCCTGGTGGTCCTTTCCAGCCATAGCGATTCGTAGTGATGAGATGTGCTGAGGGACTTGGTTTGGTCAAGCATTTGTCAGTGTGAAACTGATGCTTGGACTCGAGGAGCTTGAAGGGCTTTGCCAAGCTAAGAGATGCTGTGATTCTGTTATAGTGATACTAACTGTAAGTGTTTCATGGCTCTTGGCCTTGTCACTGAGGACCATTGTCACTGCCCAAGTGCTTCTCACTCACAGGCCAGTAACTGTTCCCAATTATTTTGTGTTCTGCCTTGTGTAGCCCTGGTGCAGATTACGGCTGGCATATGCCAGAAGGAAAGAAGGTTTTCACTCCTTCTCCCCTCTACGTTTACAGCACTGTGACAAGTCCAAAACAGAGGCTCTGGAGGATGATGAGATAGAGGAATTTTACAAGATACTGACTGAGAGGAAGGAAATAGACAAGATCTTCCAAAAGTACTCAGATGCAGAAGGGTTCATGTCCTGCCAAAATCTGGTGAGGTTCCTCTATGAGACACAGCAAGAGGAAGATGCTGTCGTTGCTGCCCCTGCCTTGATCCAGAGATATGAGCCCAATGAAAGAGGTAGGTTGGAAGCACTGGCTGGTTTGTTTCAAAACCTTGCTTTCTTGCTGAGCTATTTGTTGCTCTGCTGATGCTTTCTTCTGCAGCCATTTGTGTCATCTCCTCATAGCTGCTTCTAAACCACCAGATTTAGAGGGGAGCATTAGAAGCTCTAGGAGAGAAGGGCACAGGAGAGCCTGGGAAGTACTTCAGTATGGGCTTGGGTAGCCTGAGCAGCTGGAGAGGGTTGATGCAGGGCTGGCCAGAGTGTGATGGAATTCCTAAGAGAAAGGCTCTGACAGCTTATTCAGTCGGCAAGACCTCAGATGGCTTTTCAAGGTTAAGAATGCAGTAATGTTTCTGTTCTCCAGGAGCAGGAATGGAAGCACATGTTCTTGAATGTGGGCACCTGGAAAGCTGTTGAGTGATGAGATCTCCTAAAGAGAGGGCCAAGAGGGTGACAGCTGTTTAGGAAGGCAATCACAGAACTGTCTTTCTGCTCAGAAATGAAATGCCAGTCTGTAGCAGCCTGGGGCAGACGTTGAGGAAATGAACTCAGGATCATAGGCTGGTTTGGTTCTATCTTGGTGTACCTGAGAGAGAGAGAGAGAGAGTTCCTTGCAGGCTTGGGGACTAGGAGAGATCTGGCTCAGTCCCTCAAGATAAGGAGACCCCAATTTCTCCACAATGTTGCATTGTTTTGCATTTACTCCTTGGGAATCAACCTATCGGTTGGATAATCTAGACAGGCTTTATCTGGCTCTGTCTAGACATCTGACAGCTTCTGGGTGCTGGCATGAAAGAAGCTTGAATTGCTCTAATGGAGATCTTTACAGTGTAGATCTCTGTAGATAGGTGAGGTAAGTGCTGTCTTTGACACTTTGAAGGACAGTAATTGTCATAAAAAGCCGTGCTTGTGAGGGAGTTTGAAAAGCCTTTTCAGAGAGATGAAGCTGTCACCCTGATCTGAACAGTGTCAGTGCCTTTTCTGTTAGCTGAATGCCCAGGGAGCAGGTCTGGCTTTTGAGATCCTCTGGAGAGCAGCAGGCATCATGGTGGAGATGATGACTCAACCTAGAGGTGTCAGATCTTTAGTCTGGCGTTTCTGTCTGTTTATCTGGCAGCCAAGAGGGGTAATGCCATGACCAAAGATGGTTTCCTGATGTACCTGCTGTCCGATGATGGGAGCATCTTCAACTCCTCCCACCGGAAAGTTTACCAGGACATGACTCAACCTCTCAGTCACTACTTGGTGTCATCCTCACACAATACCTACCTTATGGAAGACCAGCTCACAGGCCCAAGCAGCACAGAAGCCTATATCAGGTAATGTATGTGTGTGTACCTCTGTGTGTGTTCTGTCTGTGAGAGGCTGAGCTCTTACAGAAGATACAGGGTGCATCTGTACTGCTAGATGCAAGAGGGCCAAAAGGTAACTTCCCATCCCAAGGGCAGGTAACATGGACTGGTCCATGCTCACATCAGGCTGAGCTGTTTCTAAAGCAGGTCTGTTCACAGCACTTTGACCTAGATCTCTGCTGGGCCCCATATGAAGTCCACCTGATTGCAAGATGTATAATTACTACATCTGGGAGTAGATTCAAGTATCTGCAGTCCTGTGAAGGCTGGACTGCAGCCCTCTAGCATAGGGTTTTCAAAGCATGGTGCTAAGGGGGTGTGTTGCATTCCCCAGAGTATGGCAGGAGGTGTACACAGAGCCGACAAGGCACAAAGATTGCTGGGACAGAGCTGCAGGACTGTGGGGCTGGAAGGAGCCAAAATGATGCATGCTGGCGTGATGTTTGTGACCTATATTGCCTTTTGGGAGTAGCCCTTGGCATGGACTATCCTCTAGAACCAGGCTGGGGGTTATTTTGGAGAGGTGGGGAGTGAACTGATGAAGCAGTGCAGATGATCAGGAAACTTAGTCCAGGTTCTTCTTTAGCAGCTCAGATGCTCGCACAGCATTCCTGGACAGAACATGAAGTGTTGCCTTACCTCTGCCTTTACCAGCAGCTGCTGTTTGATGCCTCGTGGCCAGATGCAGGCAGCTGGCCTTTTCAAACTTGCACAGCAACCTTGCCTCCTTCCTGCCCTGACCTGCACTTCTGTCAAATGAGGCTATTTCCTTAGAGGCAGCCAATGGCTGTGGTTCTGTCTGTTCATTACTTGTCTGGTTCTCAAGGAACAGTGACCGCCTGGAGCCACAAGCTCAAAAGGGTAGAAGGTGGAAGGTGATTTTCAGCAGCTGTTTGGGTTCCTCTTGCAACATCTTAAAAGTACAGAGCTCTGTTTTGTTGTAAAAACACTCCTCTTGTAATTCTGGAATAGGTTGCCCAGGGAAGTTGTGGAAATGTTCAAGGCCAGGTTGGAAGGAGCTTTGAGCAGGGTGGTCTTAGTGGAGCAGCCTGTGGCAGGTGTTCAGAACTAGATGATCTTTCATGTTCCTTCCAACCTGAACTGTTCTGTGATTCTGACTGCCAGAAGCTAAAGGAGTTGTATTCTCTGGACTGTATAGGGAGTTACTATAAAAGACAGGTAAGTGTGTAGAGGGGAAAGCTACATTTGGAAGCAGATGAAAATGGAAGTATGGCTGTGCAGAGGTGGGAGTTTCCAGTGGAAATTCAGTCAGTAGACTCAGTTTGGGAAACTGGCCCTTAGCAGTCCCCCCAGCTGCCACAGAGTTCTCTCTCACAGCTCCCTCCCTGACTGCTCTGAAGATTCAGCTCTCTTGCCTTACCAGATCTAGATGAAGAAATCACATCACCCAGGCTTTGCAACCTGACTTCTAAGGCTGATTATCTTCCTGTCTTTCTCCCAGTGTCTCCACCCTTGATTTTCCCTCTCTTCTTTGGGAAAAGATGTGGGGAACAGTCATGACTGTTCTTTGTCATCTGGCACTCACTATGCCTTCTTGTTTGGATAATCCTTACCTTGGACTTCCACTTCCTCCTTTCTCAGATCCCACTGTGCTTTCCTTGTTCAACCTTGAGCTCTCTCTGCTGACTCTGCGCTCTCCCGACCCACCCTTTCTCTTCTGCTTTCCTGTTTTTCCAAGTTCCTCTTTTCACCCTTGTTCCCTGAACTTCCTGTCAGCCTTTCCAGGCAGTAACTGTGCCTGATGCACCTCCATTTGAGACAGAGCAGAAGATTTAGAACCCAACCAGGTCCCTTCTTTGTTTCCAGAGCCCTCACCAAAGGCTGCCGCTGTGTGGAACTGGATTGCTGGGATGGCCCTAACTCAGAGCCCGTCATTTATCACGGCTACACTCTCACCTCCAAGATCCTCTTCAGTGATGTCATTAAGGCCATCAAGAACTATGCTTTCAAAGTAAGGCTGAGGGACTATCTAAGATTTCTCATGCTGCATAATCCAAGACTGATAGTAGGTCTCTGCCCTCCTAGCACAGACCATAAACAATGAGGACTTCACCCTAGCATTTCTCGTGGGTACAAGATGTGTTCTTCTGTCTGGGTTTTCTGCAAGGATCCATTCCTAGGAGTTGCTGGACAGGCAGAGCATCATCTGAGGATGAGTTTGAAGTTGCACCAGCACAGCTACATCCCAGACCCCATTGCAGTGAAAATAATGCCCAATATCTTGAGCGTGGCTGGGAGGAAACACAAACAAGCCCATGGTTTGCCAGGCTTTGGTGTCTCGGGAGCCATTCCTGGTTTAGAGCATCTCCTGTACCTGTGTTTTGGAGGGACTGATGCAAAGGGCTGTTTCTTTCCTGTCTTAAAAGAAAGGAGCAGGTCTGGAGCCTTGAATGATGATGCTGGGCCAGCAGACCTTGGGCCATCCAAACTCATTAGGCTGTCTGCTATTTTTCTTCAGTGCACTTGAGAGCTAGTGACAAATTTCCTTTGGAGCTAAAAAGTAGTGACAATACCAATGCCTTCAGCACACAAAATGACTAAGGGGACCAGACCAGGCCTATGCACTAATGGAAGAGGGATTCTTGTCACCAAAGGATTTGAGCAACCTCAGTGATTTCAAAGCTTTCCTTCCCAGTCCTTCATCTGAGGTAGGAAGATGCTCTGACCTGCAGTGCAAGCAGAGAATGGAGGCATAGGGAGCTTCATCCAAGTTCCCTAACAAGTCTGTGGGAGGCATCTTGATCCAGCCTGGTGCCCTGTCTATTGAATCATCATCTCTGGAAGACATCAGCAGAGATCTGAGTAGCTACAGTTAAATTTGTCCTCTTTCAATAAATGCTGATTTTAGCAGAATACTGAAGCCTTTCCAGAGAAAACAGCACTGTGCTTTGTGTCACTTCCTGTGGACTGGTGAAATGGCACAATTCACTCATCGTGTGCCTTTGCTGTCTTCTTCTAGACCTCACCATACCCTGTCATTATCTCCCTGGAGAACCACTGCAGCGTCGAGCAGCAGAAGGTCATGGCTCATCACATGACAACAATCTTTCAGGATATGCTCTTGGTTGCCCCAGTTGATGGAAACAGATCCCAGTTCCCCTCCCCAGAGGTAAGCAAGACCACTCCAGCACTTTCTGTCTTCTAAAGGTGGGCAAGGGAGAGGTTTGTCTTCTTGCTGGGTGGCCCAGTAGTGGATGATGTGCCTGAGGTCTGGAGGGAGCTGTTCCCTGCTGAGGAACAGACATTGTCTGTGGAATAAGAATTAAAAGCAGCTAGGAGCAGCCTGTGTACATTAAGCACAGCATGACCTGATGCTTCTTGTTTGTTGTCTGAGGTCTCAGGCTGAGGACATTCCTGATCCATTTACCAAGGCCAGGAAATGCTGTTCACCCCATGAGGAGGTTGCTTTTCTGGCTTGTCCCACAGAAGCTGAATCCTGAGGATCTTGCTTGTGTCTGGTCCCCACACCCCAAAGGTGTCTGTGACCTTCAGGCTAGTCCTCTGAAGCACTGTTAGGTTGCTGCACAGGCAGGGAAAATTAGCACCATAAGGAGTGACTGCAAGGTGTCTCTGTGGTTTTAATCCAGCAGGACTGGACACTGCTTTATTTCCTGGTAGGTGAGATGCTTTGCCCTGTGCTGAGGGATGTAGCATATGCTCTGCTCCTCCTTTAATGCCTTTGGTGCCTCTGGAGATCCAGATTGCTGATTAGGAAGTGGTGAGGGCTGGTAGGACAACTGTGATTTCTTGCCCCTCAAAGCTCCAAGGCAAAACCAGCACAGGTAGCCTAAAACTGTTTTGAGCACCAAGTGTCCTCCCACTGAGAATGGCCTGGGGAGACCTCATTGCTGTCTACAGCTACCTGAAGGGAGGCTGTAGCTAGGTGGGGGTTGGTCTCTTCTCTCAGACAACCAGCAACAGGACAAGGGGACACAGTCTCAAGTTGTGCTGGGGGAAGTATAGGCTGGATGTTAGGAGGAAGTTCTTCACAGAGAGAGTGATTGGCATTGGAATGGGCTGCCCAGGGAGGTGGTGGAGTCACCGTCCCTGGAGGTGTTCAGGAAAAGACTGGATGAGGCACTTAGTCTAGTTGTCTGGATAGGGCTGGGTGCTAAGTTGGACTGGATGATCTTGGAGGTCTTTTCCAACCTGGTTGATTCTATTCTATTCTAAAAGGCACTGGGAATGGGGTAGGCACTGGGATGGGTGAGATGGAGATGTCTGTGGAGGACACGGGCAGGCAGGAAGTTGCATAGGGATGCCCATTCAATTCCCATGAATCAGGGCAGCTGTGAAGCTGGGAGCTGAGCTGGACCCTGCAGGGAGAAGGAGATACGCAACCCTCGACAGTGGACCACTGCTATAGAATCATTAACTGATGGTGGAAAAAAAAAATGGCCATGGAATCACAATATTGGGAAAAAAAAGAAAAGAAAGAAGAAAGTTTCCACCCCAGAAGCCAAACATTCTTCTGTTTCCACCCTTTGGCTCTTTGTTTTCTTTCTTTTCTCTTAAAGCACTTTGCAGCAGCAGGCTCCCCTGTGCACAGCTGCAGTTCCCTTTAAATTGCATTTCTTTCCTAAAGAAATCATTTCCCAAAACTTGGATGAGCATAGCCAGAGCTGGAAGGAATTTGTGGGTGGGATAAAGCTGGCAGTCACCAGGAGAGAAAGGACAGGAAAATGATCCACCCAAAATATCTTCTTTATTTGTTCTCCCTCTCCCTTTCTCTGTTCGCTTCCTGACTTTGCCCTTTCGTTTGGGAGTGTCATGCTTGGCTTGATATGATCCCTAGCACACAGGGAAGCTGCTCTGGATTGGTCCCCAGGCAGCAGAGCAATAAATTAGGATGAATCATAATTTTTAATGCTACTGCTTCAGCAGGACCTTTGCACTGGCACAGTCAAGGTGCTTCCATCTAAGAAATGACTCTCCTGGAGTGATGATACACCCAGCAAGGGAGCAGGTCTCTGCAGGCTGATACTGAGAGGGAAAAATCAAAGGCTTAGGTGTCATGTCCTGGCTTGCTCTTTAACATGGTGCAGGATCAGGAAAGCTGCTGATAGCTTTTCAAACACTGCCTTGTGGCTAGGGGAATGATATGGAGAAAGGAAGGAGAAACACTGAGGAATGAAATGTGTGATGTGTGTGCAGGCTTCCCAGAAATGTTCTTTTTTCCCCCCACTTCTGTGCTCATCTAACCTCCTGCTTTGATTGGCCAGATGGACATGTGGCCCCAGCTGGGAGGAAAGAGCCCAGATCTACCTTAGTGGTGGATTTGGGCTGACATGGTGCATCGGAAGAACTGATCCATTTAGCTTAAGGGGAGAAAAAGCAAAACCTCTCCTTTTTTCCTCTAGTACTTTTCCTCTGCCTCTCTGCTGTTTGAAGTAGGAGAGTGCACAGGCTGAAGTGCTGACTTTTTTTTGGGTGGAAAATACACTGAAGCTGAAACATTAAGGAAAACAACCAGAAACCTCTTGGATTTTCCACTTTCTGGTGAAGCTGATGCGGGGAAGCCCAGGGCTAGAGAAAGGGTGGGACCTGCTTTGGGGAAGGGGGCTGAAAGGCTGTAAATAAATGCATTGCTGGAGCCTGTGTTAGCAGGGCAGTGTCAGTAATTAAAGGAAGATTGACACAGCTTGGATTCATGCTAACAATTCCTGTCGCAGCCCAGGGCAGGCATCTGATTGATTAGGCTCCGTTGAGAAACAGTGCTGGGTACACACAGCATCTGAATGGTATCTCCCTCAAGCTGCTGCCTTTGGGTCTCAATAGTAAATTAAAGGTCTGTAGGGGGAAAGGCCAAAAACCCCATAAAAGCTCCAGACATTGCCAGGGTTGAGGGAAGAGCTGATTCAGCCTCTGCTGGCTTGTTGCAAGCCCTTCTGCCTCAGCCCTGATCTGCACAGGGTTCTGCCAAGGAACCTCCCCTCTGTCCCTACATCCCAGCCAGAAATGCTGCAATCCCCCAGCCCCAGAATGAGGCTAACAAACCTGCATGCAATTATTCCACATACCAGGCATATCTGAAAACCCTCCCAAGGTCTTGTTCTTGGACTTCCTTGTTTATGGTGTCAGTGGCTTTGGGCTTAACAGACCTATCCTGGGAGATGTACCTTATCAACATGAGTGCCACTAGTTGGGAGGCCCATTGCAGTGGAAGGACCCTTTGCCATCCAGCACTATGCCTATTCCACCATCTGTTCCATCAGTCATATCCAGTGCTATGTCAAGTGCTCTCATTCAACATCACTTCGAGCCACACAGCTCAGGAACCACTTCCAGCATAGCTGTTGTGGGCTGTGAGGGCTCAGCACAACTGACCTGAACAGCAGGGGAGCTGACCTGATCTACCCCGTGCCCACAGCAAGGCAGCAATTGCCTCTGGATTTGGCCCAGCAAAGTCCAGGCCACACTGAGTCACAGACCTCTTAAGTCAGCAGTGGATGCCAGGAACCACCTGCCCAGGAGGATTAGTTTTGCATCATACATGTAGCATGGCTGTGGCTTCAAGTGCTTCTGCCTAACTGCACATCTCATAGAATCACAAAATCAGCCAGGTTGGGAGAGACCTCCAAGCTCAGCCAACCCAACCTAGCAGCCAGCCCTGCCCAACCAACCAGACCATGGCACTAAGTGCCCCAGCCAGGCTTTTCTTCAACACCTCCAGGGACAGTGACTCCACCACCTCCCTGGGCAGCCCATTCCAATGCCAATCACTCTCTCTGCCAACAACTTCCTCCTAACATCCAGCCCAGACTTCCCCTGGCACAACTTCAGACTGTGTCCCCTTCTTCTGTTGCTGCTTGCCTGACAGAAGAGCCCAACCCCACCTGGCTACAGCCTCCCTTCAGGGAGCTGTAGACAGCAATGAGCTCTGCCCTGAGCCTCCTCTTCTGCAGGCTGCACACCCCCAGCTCCCTCAGCCTCTGAAGCCAAGCCTGGATGGGGCATTTAGTGCCATGGTCTAGTTGATTGGCCAGGGCTGGGTGCTAGGTTGGGTTGGATGAGCTTGGAGGTCTCTTCCAACCTGCTGATTCTATAATTCTATGATTCTTCTTTGGTGTTTGTCTAAATAGACACAGAGAATCACACCCAGGGAGTGTTTCATTTCCTCTGTTGGTTGTAAAGGAAGTGTTGAAGGTGCAGAAAGTTTGCTGGGGTGGATTGCTTTGCAGAACTTCTACTCCCACTGAGACGAAAGCTGGAATTCAGACCTTGCCTTGGCTTTCGGATTGCCAAGAAAGGCAGGACACTTTCACCTGGAATAAACACCTGTATGCAGGTCTTTTAAAATCCTCTGCTCTTTACAGCCCTGCTCTGTCTGACAGAACCAACAATGTTTTTGTTTAAGATGGTTGCCATACCCCAGTTCACAGACACCCAGAGTAAATGTGGTGGTTTGGCAGTTACCTGCTGTGATGGTTTGGGTGTCCCCCGCCCTCCCCCCACTTTTAGAAATCACCCAGACTAGACTCAGCCAGCTAGAAGTTAAGGAATGAAGCTATACTTACAGCTTAGCACAATTTGCAAGCAGATATAGACACAATATTTACAGTTAGATACAAGTGAAAAGTGATACAGAAACACCACCCCCCCACCCCCCAAAACAATCATATTTCCAGGAGGCTCCCAACCCAAACCTCCTCCCCTCTCCCCTCTCTTTCCCTCCCTTCAGAAATAACCAGATCAGTCCCCATGTATCTCAGGTGATAAATCTGGAGAGATCTGAGATGAGATGTCAAAAAAGATGAGAAAGAGGTTAGAGGAAGAAGGGTTAGGCCAGATGAAAGAGTTAAGGCAGATAGAACCGCAGAGAGCACCAGAGAGAAGGAGCAGAGCTGAGAGCTGAGCAGTGTGTGAGCAGTGAGTGGCTTAGCTATACTCTGACCAGTTGCATTTCTCAGCAGAAGAATGAGGGATAAAGGCTACTGTTATTTGTTTTTCTTTCTCCTCACAGCTAAGGATTTAATTTCTCTCAGTAAAATATTCCAGTTAGCCTCAAAGCAGCACGGGAAACAAACCCATCTCATTTCTAGAGCTGTGCTTTGTTCAGCATGCAGCAGGAAAGGCAGGAGAGCAGAGTTGCTCCGTATGTGGAGAACTGGACCAAAAAGGGCACCTAAGGAAGGGCAAGAGCTGCATCTGTTCCATCAGCCACTCCATTCTCTGGTTTCAGTAGAGTCCAATGTCCTTGCAGCCTTTCCTTTGGTGGTATTCAACCTTGGGCTTGTGTCGTGCAGGGGGATTCTGCCACCTACACCGGTTTGTGGCGAAGGGGAGAAATTAACTGGGGCAAGATAATGATGTATAAAAACATATATTTATTAAATCCAAGATTCTGAACTCTCAACACCCCCAACCACTATAGTTAATATTGAAATGGATCTTCTCATGGTTATGAAAGACCTTATGGGTATAACAACACAATATGGCTTATTATAACCATATTACAATACCTAGCATACAACTATATACAGAGAGGGGAGTTTTCACAGTATCACCAAGGTTGGAAGAGACCTCATAGATCATCAAGTCCAACCTGTTACCACAGAGCTCAAGGCTAGACCATGGCACCAAGTGCCACATCCAATCCCCCGTGGCTCAATGCCACTTGGGGTCAATATACCATTTGCCCAGCAGAGTGGGCTGAAACACTTCCTGCTCTATGGCAGCAGGTTATAGATATTACAGATAGTACAGAGGCTTTAAAGTATTTACTCACAGTTCTGATTAATCATCGCTAATCATCAATCACCCTCGGGGACTATGTCAACAGCCTATTTACCTAGCATCCAAACCTCAGGGGAACTTTGCCTGTGGACTGTGAGGCTGGAAATCCTCCTGGCTTGAGGGGAGAGGGAATCTTCCCGGCTCTAGGGGAGATGAATCATCCTCCTGGCTTCTGGGGAGAGGATGCAGTCGTCCCAGCTATCTGGGGAAATGAATACAGTCTCTGACCTTGTTCTCCTGGCAAGGATGCTTTGTCTACCTTTGTCTCCTGGCTCCTTCTGGGTGCTTTGTCCAGGGGCTGGTCTGGGGACTGCTGGCAGGACCTCAGGTGCAGGATGCCGTCTGAGCACAGTTCTCACGCTGGCTGGCAGGCTGATGGCATGTGCAGACAAGAGAGTCTGCTCCTGGTATCTCAGCAGCAATGGCTCTTACCAGGTAACAAAGGCAGCGGGCGTGCAAGGCGTGCACGGCTGGCTGGGGAGTCTGAGCTCCACAAATACACAGGCAATGCAGGATCAAGTCCTGATTAGCTCACCACGGCTGGCTGGGAGATTCTGTCTCCATAACAGCATAAGCAAAGGCTGGTGAGTCTAAATCTGATAGTAACAAGGTGTGCCCAAATGTTAGCGACCGTGAGTAGGGGGGCCCAAGCATGGGGCTGAGCATGAGTGTGAGTGCACACTGGTGAAGTGAGGGTGTGTGAGTCAGAGCTAGTGAGAGCTAGCAGAAGCTCGTAGATGCATGCAGAAGCTAGCACGCAGAGGAAGCAGAAGCAGCAAGCAGAAGAAGAAGAAGAAGCAACTAGAGCACGTGTGAGCTCCCATGTATGAACTGTGGGCCAAGATCAATTGCCTAATTGGCCACCAGTGACCAGTCAGTGTTTGGCAGTCAGCCAAACAATCCCATAATAGGCTATGTCACTTGCCTGGTACCTCCAAGTATGGGGAGAGCATAGGCTGGGCCACACGCTGGCAGCGTGGGCTTATGCAACCTGTTTACTACCTACTTATGTAACTTGTTTACAGCCTGGGCCTTAGGCAGGCCAGACTCTATGGCACCTCGGCCTATTGTACCCTTTTGTGCCTCTAATGTGTTTACCCCTGGTTTGGGCTTGTTTACCCCTGGTTTGGGGAGGAAAATGTGTTTGGGTAGGAGAACATGTTTGGGCAGGCAAGGCAAAGTAAGGCATAAAATAAGCCTATTTTCAGGCCTACAGGCCCTCCACAACAGCTTGGCACAGGCAGTTGGGATAGCTTTATAGTCCAGTTGGAGAATATTTATCGAGGGTTTCAGCTAATGCAGCTAATGCCAATGGCATCCTGGGCTGGCTCAGGAGCAGTGTGGGCGGCAGGACAAGGAGGTTCTTCTGCCCCTGTGCTCAGCACTGCTTAGGCCACAGCTTGAGTGCTGTGTCCAGTTCTGGGCCCCTCAGCTCAGGAGAGATGCTGAGGTGCTGGAAGGTGTGGAGAGAAGGGCAGCAAGACTGGGGAGGGGCCTGGAACACAAACCTGTGAGGAGAGGCTGAGGGAGCTGGGGGTGTGCAGCCTGCAGAAGAGGAGGCTCAGGGCAGAGCTCATTGCTGTCTGCAGCTCCCTGAAGGGAGGCTGTAGCCAGGTGGGGTTGGGCTCTTCTGCCAGGCAAGCAGCAACAGAACAAGGGGACACAGCCTCAAGTTGTGCCAGGGGAGGTCTAGGCTGGATGTTAGGAGGAAGTTCCTGCCAGAGAGAGTGATTGGCATTGGAATGGGCTGCCCAGGGAGGTGGTGGAGTCGCTGTCCCTGGAGGTGTTGAAGAAAAGACTGGATGAGGCACTTAGTGCCATGGTCTGGTTGATTGGCCAGGGCTGGGTGCTAGGTGGTCTGGCTGAGCTTGGAGGTCTCTTCCAACCTGCTTGATTCTATGATTCTATGAATCTATGAATATCTTCCTAAGGCAAGGGATCTCCTCAATGAAGCTGAACTGATGAGCTGAGTATCTTTCTCCTCAGGCTAGAAATAGTATCATATGAAGGGGGGCTAAAAGTGATGGAACAAGTGCGTGTGTGTGCTTGTGCCTGTGTGCATCAGCTTCTACAACCTTGTAACAGAGATAAGCACTGCACTGCAGGACTTTGCTGCCTAGCACCCTTATTAAGCGAGAACAGTGCCAGGGATGTGTGGGTTCAGTGCAGTGCTACTATAGAACAGCACCTTCTGTACGAGGTGGAGATGACAATGCTCATGTTTGGGGTGACTGCCACCTCTGATTGTGGGCCAGTAGATCATGCATCTTGTCTAGAGTTATGTGGCTTGACTGCTCTCTCTTGTAGGCACGATGGAAGTTACCTGCACAGGGGGATGCTAAACCTCTGCAATGCAACAAGGCTCTGGAGAATCAGTAAATGACTGATGCAGCTCTAAAGGGCCCTGGCTGCAGCTGAGGAGCTGTTATATCCTTGCTGCTGCAGGGGGAGCAGAACCTTTCCTAATCACCAGCTGTTTTGTCCACTTTTCCTTGGGCAGCAATTGAAAGGGAAGATCCTCGTGAAAGGCAAGAAGCTTAGCAGGCAGGAGGACCCCAGTGGAACAAATGGGAACAACAACCTGGAGGCTGAGGATGTCTCGGATGAAGATGAAGCAGCTGAAATTGAAGACGAATCTGTAAAGACTGAGATAGAGCAGAAGGGGAAGGTATGTAAAAAAGAAAAAGCTCACTGAATTCTCACAAGAGGCAAATGTGGGGAGGCAGAAAAGCTGTAAACAAGAGCTTTGCCTGTTGCAGGCAGCTCTGAAGTCCTGCATCAGGGAATTCCATCATTAATATGTTCCCAGCTAAGACAACTTTCAGTCTGGCTTCAGCTACTCATCTGGGGATATGCAAGGGTGAACTGCTGAAGTCAGTAGAATGAAGGATTCTTGTCCTTGCTCAGCTCCATAATTTCTGCCCCAAGTACAAGCAGACACCTGGCAGAGCCAGCTAAGCGTGAAGGGTGGCTTCTTGCCTTAGAAGGAGGCTGGAGAACCCTGCAGCTGGCACGGATTGTGTCACGTCTATGGAAGCAGTGGAAGGACGTCTGTTCAGGCTGGCTCTGCCTCATTGCCAGACATCTGTTTGTCATTTGACCATCATGACTTTGTCTGTTACTAGAGATTGGTGCTTCTCTAGTCATGTTTTGAGACATACCTGCACCCTTACTGGACATGTTTTGCTAACCCAGTGGAGGGAGGGAAAAGCTACAGCTCTATGGGGAATGAGTGTCTGCTTATCCAAGCAATTGGGGTGATTAGACTGGAGGTGAGGAGGAAGTTGTTGAGCATGAGAGTGGTGAGAGCCTGCAATGGGTTGCCCAGGGAGGTGGTTTAGGCCCCATGGCTGGAGGTGTTTAATGCCAGGCTGGCTGAGGCTGTGGCCAGCCTGGTCTAGGGTAGGGTGTCCCTGCCCACGGCAAGGGGGTTGGAACTGGCTGATCCTTGTGGTCCCTTCCAACCCTGACTGGTTCAGTGATTCCATGATTATTTCTGGCAGGAAAAGGCTGGCCTTTGTGGCAGTGCTTTGCTCTCTCATGCAAGGACATTCATGTTCCCATGCTGCAGGTCCCTGTGAAGGTCAGATTCCTGACAGCAGGTCCATAGGTGGTGTAAATACATTCAGTCCCACTGATGGCAAAGCTGATTGGTGTTGCCTCTGAGTCTGGTCTGATCTGCTCTTCCTCTTGCCAGTTTGCTCACTCTTTGAGGGCCTTATTTCTGTCTCTGAACTGTAGTCACTAATGTAGATAATTTGGAAGCCCACGTTTTTCTTTCTTTGCCTCTGATGGGAGCTGCTGGCTCTCGCTTCACCCTTGCACCAGTGAGTGTGGCTGTGGAGCAGGAGGCATTAAGGTGCTGTGAGAGCTTCCCAGGTCAAGGGAAAAAGCTCGAGCTCTGTGGAGGCAAATCCATCCTTCCTTTCCCCTTATTTCCAGGTGTGCATGCCTGGGACCAGGACAGTATGGACAACTCATTGCTAAGGCTCTGATGTAGAGTTTAGCAAGTGGAGACAGCCATTGATGCTGAACTACAAGTGATCATGCAGCGAGCAGCAGTAAGGGTATCCCACCAACAAAGAGACAATCCATCTGGAGAACATAATGCAATGAGGGTGGTAGGACAGCAAAGCATCTGTTGTGTGAAACCCTCTCTTAGTTCACCAATATAAGCCAACTGAGTTGGTTGCTACTGTGGTTGTAGCCCTAATCACTTGGAATCTGTGGTAGCCTGAAATGTTCACATAATAACATGCACATAAATGCAGGAGGGATGTCCCAGATAAAATATCCTTAGTAGTAACACTTGGGAAGTCAGTGATACCAGTAGGCAGGCCAGGATGGGACTTAGAATGCAGTGATGCTCTAAGAGGAGGGATTAGCACTTTTCCTGCAGGGCCAAGGACATAGAAAGGGCAGCCTGCTCCTTTCCTACCCTCTCTCCTCACAGTGGTGCCACTGACTTTTGATTATGACTGCAGGAAATTCCTACAAACCTTCTGCTCTGCTTTTAGAGTGACACCTTGAAGCTGGCCAAGGAATTGTCAGACACAGTTGTCTACTGCAAGAGTGTCCATTTCAATGGCTTTGAGGACCCCAACCATCCTCGGCCTTTCTATGAGATGTCATCATTCACAGAGAGCAAAGCTCTGAAGCTGGCCCAGGAATCTGGTATGTATGTGCTGCCTTGGCAAGAGGCTGTCCTCTCTCCCAGTCTCTCCTGAGGGGACAGCTAGTGGTGGTTAAGCTCGAGGAAAGGGCATCCTAACAGACATGGGTTATCATCTCTTTGGTCGTGAATGTCACTGTGAAGCAGTGGGAATAACTTAACATCAGAGGCTGTTGCCAAGAGGGGCACTAGGAAGAGAGGCAGCACATACAGCAGCAGCAAGAAGAGATGAAAGTTGCCCCCATCACTGAAAGGGACATTCTCTCCTTTTGTGTATTTGTTTTTAACTGTAGGAACTAGTTTTATTCATCACAACATCAGGCACCTGAGCCGGATCTACCCTGCAGGCTGGAGGACAGATTCTTCCAACTACAACCCTGTCGACCTGTGGAACGTTGGCTGCCAGATTGGTGAGTGACCTGGCTATGGAGGGGCTTCAGATGAGGCAGATCAGCTCTTCACTGAATGCTCAATGCCTTTTCAAAGCCCATCTCTAAACCATTAAGAGAGCCTTTCCTGCACATATAAATGCACACACCCCTGCACTTTGGCTGAAAGCAGAGTTATTGTTATGTAAGAAAGGAGGAAGGAGACAAAACTTACAGTCCCTTACTGAAAAGTGTGCTGAAATCTCTGGCAGTGGTGTCAATCAAACTCAGCTCTCATGAGAAAATGCCTTCAAGTGGCACCAGGGCAGCTTTAGATTGGATATTAGGAGAAATGTTGTTGCTGAGAGAGTGGTCAGGTGCTGGAAGAGGCTGCCCAGGGAAGTGGTGGAGTCACTGATGTGGCACTTCAGGACATGCTTTAGTGGTCGTGGTAGTGTTGGGTGGATGGTTGGGACTTGATGATCTTAAAAGTCTTTTCCAACCTTAATGATTCGACCATTCTATGAATCTTAGCACCAGGCTGAAGCATAAGGTTCAAGCTGTGGATTGAGCTGCTGTTTGTAGTCAGAGCATCAGACTTAGTCCCAGGGTGCTGAGGCCCCTGATGGTATATTGATGTCTCAGACTTTGGATGAAAACAAGGGTCCCACATCTTAAGTGAATTATATTGTAGCTCTCATCCAAGAAAAGTGCTGCAGTGGTAAATTGGCAGGCTGGGGATGGCATGCTGGGCTCTCTTGGTGATGCTGGGTGTTGGAGATGTCCTAGCTGTGCCTGTGTGGCTCAGCCAGACAAGAGAAACTGCAGTTACAGGGCTCCCTAACCTGTAGCCACGTAGACCTGCATGGGCTGGATGTGCCTGGCAGCACTGGGTTCTGCAGCTCCCATGGGGTACAGAGGTGGCACCTCTTGGCCTGTCTCCTCAGTAGAGAGTCTGGCCTCAGGACCATCCCTGGGAGACATCAGGTCCCTTGGGGTACACAGGCCAGACTTGGCCTGAATTCAGTGTTTAGGCAGCCAAAATAAGCCTTTTCAGTATCCCTGAGTACTTGCAGCTCCCAGTAAAAGCAGTATACTGCAGTGATTAAAGTCTTGCTCGCAGGTGAGAAAACAGAGCAGTGCTTTAAAATGCTTTTGGCCTTCAAGTATTAGCTGATATGCTGCACCAAGGACCAGGATAAGATGTCATTTGTCCTAGGGCTGTCTTGGAAGTTGCTAGAGGAGCTAGAGTTGATAGAGCCTTTGGAAATCAGTGGAGTACTGAGGAGGTGCTGGAGTCTTGTGTGTTCCCTTATGGTGTTGGTGAGACTATTCAGAGGCTGCTTGCAGATTTGACATCAGTGCTTTTGAAAAGGGTAGTGCCAAATTGGAAAGCCTGCAGGAAATCTACCTGGTGTTAGGACACCAGTGGGGCCTGATCTATTTTGGGCAAGAGACAACAAAGAGATAGTTTGATCACTGCTTCTGTAGTCCTACATGAGGAGAGAGTGAAGAGGAGCTCTGTAATCTAACCAACAGAGGCCTCTGTGCCCCTCAGGATGGCAAAATGAAAATAGGCATATCTGGGCTGGAAAGGAGGTTTTATAATGAGGCTAAGGAGCCACAGAATCAGTCTGAGGGTTTGGTGGCTTCACTGCAGGAGGTTACCTCCTTCAGCACAGAAATGAATAGGTTTATCTAAAAGGTGCAGTGGCTCAAGCAGGTGACATAAATTCAGCGTGGGGCAGTTTTTGATCCCGTGGCAGGCAGGAGGCCACCTGGACAGATGGGCAGAGTCCAAGGAGATGGTGTTCAATAAGGCCAAGTGCCAGTGCTGCACTTTGGCCACAACAACCCCATGCAGAGATACAGGCTGGGGTCGGAGTGGCTGGAGAGCAGCCAGACAGAGAGGGATCTGGGGGTGCTGATTGATACCCGCCTGAACATGAGCCAGCAGTGTGCCCAGGTGGCCAAGAGAGCCAATGGCATCCTGGCCTGCATCAGGAATGGTGTGGCCAGCAGGAGCAGGGAGGTCATTCTGCCCCTGTACTCTGCACTGGTTAGACCACACCTTGAGTACTGTGTCCAGTTCTGGGCCCCCCAGTTTAAGAGGGACATTGAGATGCTTGAACGTGTCCAGAGAAGGGCAACGAGGCTGGTGAGAGGCCTCGAGCACAGCCCTACGAGGAGAGGCTGAGGGAGCTGGGATTGTTTAGCCTGGAGAAGAGGAGGCTCAGGGGAGACCTTATTGCTGTCTACAACTACCTGAGGGGTGGTTGTAGCCAGGAGGAGGTTGCTCTCTTCTCTCAGGCAGCCAGCACCAGAACAAGAGGACACAGCCTCAAGCTACGCCAGGGGAAATTTAGGCTTGAGGTGAGGAGAAAGTTCTTCACTGAGAGAGTCATTGGCTACTGGAATGGGCTGCCCAGGGAGGTGGTGGAGTCGCCGTCCCTGGAGCTGTTCAAGGCAGGATTGGACGTGGCACTTGGTGCCATGGTCTAGCCTTGAGCTCTGTGGTAACGGCTTGGACTTGATGATCTGTGAGGTCTCTTCCAACCTTGGTGATACTGTGAGACTGTGATACTGTGAGACTGTGATACTGTGAGATGGTCCCTGCTGTATTATCTTTGAACACAAGAGCTGCCCAGAGGGAGCAGGCTGTGAGGGTCAGGGTTCATCTCTGCTCTTTGAAGCCAGCATTTGTGTCCATGCCATGGCAATTTCCTGTGAACAGAAGGACAATAAAAACACTCCCACTGAGCTGTCTAACAAAGTGATGGAGTTTATTTGGTTCTGTTGCAGTTGCACTGAATTTCCAGACACCAGGCACAGAAATGGATGTCTACCAGGGTCGGTTCCAGGACAATGGGTTTTCAGGGTACGTCTTAAAGCCGGAATTCCTCCGGGATGAGCAAACCCAGTTCAACCCAAAGTCCATCCCAGGAGGAACATGGGGGACTAAGAAGAAGCTGCTGCTTAAAGTAAGAATACAAGTTGGAAAATAGCTCCATGGCATCCATGTTTGAGGGAGGGTTGTGCAGTCTCCTTTTCCTGGTCCCACATGGGCAGTGTTATCCTACAGCCTGGATGGGTGGGCAGAGGCCAATGGAATGAGACTGAACAAGGCCAAGTGCAGGGTTCTGCACTTTGGCCACAACAACCCCAAGCAGCACTCAGGCTGGGGACAGAGTGGCTGAGAGCAGCCAGGCAGAGAGAGACCTGGGGGTGCTGGCAGATGCTGGATGCTGAAGATGAGGCAGCAGAGTGCCCAGGTGGCCAAGAGAGCCAATGGCATCCTGGGCTGGCTCAGGAGCAGTGTGACCAGCAGGACAAGGGAGGTTCTTCTGCCCCTGTGCTCAGCAATGCTCAGGCCACCCCTTGGGTGCTGTGTCCAGTTGTGGGCTCCTCAATTCAAGAGAGATGTTGAGGTGCTGGAAGGTGTCCAGAGAAGGGCAACAAGGCTGGGGAGGGGCCTGGAGCACAGCCCTGTGAGGAGAGGCTGAGGGAGCTGGGGGTGTGCAGCCTGCAGAAGAGGAGGCTCAGGGCAGAGCTCATTGCTGTCTGCAGCTCCCTGAAGGGAGGCTGTAG
>WAAF01001730.1:33905-46083 GCA_013400475.1 Tricholaema leucomelas
GATGTCCTGACCTCTTCCTCCTTTTCCTCAACAGATCATCTCTGGTCAGCAGCTGCCCAAGGTGAACAAAAGCAAAAACTCCATCGTCGATCCTAAAGTAACGATAGAGATCCACGGCGTCCAGCAGGACAACAGCAAGAAGCAGACCAAAGTCATTGAAAACAATGGTAAGAGGGTTTCTTCCATGCTGTGCTCCCATGGGGCACTAATTCTTCATCTTATGTAGCAGAGTCCTTGCCAAGACTGATACCTTATGGCCAGGCCTACCAGGGTGCACCCAAGGCTGCCCACACCAGGCCGATGCATGAGATGCTGTTGGCCTCCTGGGTCCATGGTGCTGCTGGCGTGAGCTAGCCCCACAGACTGGTGGTCCTGTTTCTTTCAGAGGTCTTCCCTCTCTTCTTTCTTTAAGATGTATGGGGACAGAAACTGCCTGCAAAGCAACGTCAGACTGGCTGCCGAATCTGCAGAGCTAAAGCTTTAGAAGTGCTCTGCAGACTTGCTGAGGGTGCACTGATTCCTCTGCCCATGTCACTGACAAAGATGTCACACAGCACTGGTGCCATCACTGACCCCTGAGGGATGCCACTTGGCACTGCTCTGCAGGTGGACATTGTGCCCTTGATCACCACTCTCTGCATGCCACCATCCAGCCAATTCCTTACCCAGCAGTGCTCCACCCATCCAGTCTGTGTGTTCCCAGGTGACCAGGCTCAGGCCTCAGAGAGCTCACAGGCATTTCACCTCCCCATGGATCATTTCTTATTGGTCAAAGGTGGCTGTGATTTTCTGCCATGCAATGAGGGTCTGAATAGTGTGGCCTTCTGGGTTTGCAGAGGGCACGTTCAGCCCTCTCTCCTATGGGAGTAACAAGGCAGTAGGACTAAGAGCCAAGTGCTGGAAACTCCAGGCATATTTTCCTCCCTGCTAACAATCTTTCCCTTTTACTCTTTCCTGCCCGAGTAAATCTGGTCTGGCTCCTAAAGCTCGCAGCCATTTTCGTCACCTACAACAAATAATTTGTTTAAGCCTTGAGTGAAAGCTGTGCAGGGAACATTTCAGCCCAGCCAGCCCCACAGCCAGTCCTTGTTTGTCTGGAGTGATACTGGAGGGAGTGTTGGCTAATGGAAAGTGAATCAAACAAGGAAAACATCAATGTTGGAAACAGGCAGCTGAGGAGAAGGGGTTGCATCTCACGAGCTCGGGTTTCAGATATGCGACCACTCTTCAGCATCTTACTTCATTTCATGTTTTATGGTTGGACTCAATGATCTTAAGGATCTTTTTCCAACCTAAATGATTCTATGGTTCTGTGCTGGTGGGATTAAAGCAGGGGTTGTGAGCAAAGACCAGGTCACAGTGGTGCAGCTGTGGAGCTCAAGAGGTTGTGGGAACCTGCTGGCTCAGCAGCTCTGAGCATCTCACTGTGGCTTTGCCATGGATTGAAAATCCCCTGCAGATGTCAGTACAGTGAACCTCTGCTATGGGTAGAAGGGGTCAGGAGCAGATGTGTGCTCTCTGAGCAGTCTGGCTGATTTAACCCTATGAAAGTCCAACCCAGCACGGGTATTTTTCCATGGCACTGTCTGCATGCCCATCTCAGCACCTTCAGGGCCAGCTGAAAGATCCCTGCCTCCCACCCAACTGCAGACCCTCTGTGACCAGCAGGCTTGAGCTGACGTTTTGCTGTCCTTACACTTCTCTTCTGCACAGCTTGGGCTGATGGCAGTAGGGTTTCAGACAGGATGTCCTCTCCTCCTGTTTGCTTCTGGGGTGTGGTGTATTGAACTGCAGGGAGCACTCACCATGACCTGGAGAGAGAACACTGAGCTTGCTGGGTTCTGTTTGCTTTGTGAGTCTGGACTATCAGATAGTTATCTATAGGAGCAGTGGGGCTAGTCTCAGACTCTGCCCTTATACAGGGGGGCACAAAAGATTTCAGACACAGATTTGATGATCTTTCTGTAAGCAGACTCTCCTCATTAACCCTTCTTACAGACAGGCACAGAGTGGTGACAGATAGGTGCACCCCAAGCACTGAGTGAGGCTTAAGGCTCTAGAGGGTCACAGCACAAAGGCACAGCTCTTCTCTCTGCTTCCTCCTGGTTCAGGGCTGTAAAACCTTTTAGCTGGTCCAATGGTAACCAAACATAACAGTAAGAGCTCATGGAGCAGAGCTGACTTCATCTTCCTCCTGCTCCTTGCTCCCTTTTGGCACCATGGTGCTGAGATCTACAGTCAGCTGCTGAAGCTAAAGGATTTATTGATGCCAGGCAGCAAACTGCTGTTTGAGCTGGGAGCGATAGTTTTGGCACCCCCTGAGACCTCTGTCCTGGATCAGATTAGGTTGGCTGCTAGGCAAAGTCTCCACCCGTTTTTAAGTGTCTCTGACCTCCAACCTTATCTGCCAACATCTCTGACCTCTGTCCTTGCCTTGTGTGCATGTATCACCCCTCCTTCCTTGTTTGTAAGCAACTCTGCCCTCCAACTCTCTCTGTGTTGTCCAGGCTTTAACCCCAAATGGGATGAAGAGTTTACATTTGACATAGAGATCCCTGCACTTGCCCTGGTCCGGTTTGTGGTGGAAGACTTCGACATGTCAACCAAGAACGACTTCATTGGGCAGTACACTCTTCCCTTCACTAGTCTGAAGCAAGGTAAGGCCCTACTCGCCCTTTCTTAGAGCCACTGAGGTCTTTGGGAAGCTCCAGACCTATCCCACCTTGGGTCAGGACAGGTTCTCTCTCTAGGGCACAGGCAAGATGATAAATGGTTTATTAGGCAGCTGTCAACACTGTCTCTGGGGAAGGGATCTCCTCGTCACCAGTTGCCTCGGGCACGATGTTTTATCCTCCCCTCTCAGTCCTGTTCTGTGAGGCACTGGGAGCAAAAGACAGGGAGATGTTTCTGCAGGGGTTTGGCAAACGTTAGCAAAGGTTTTTCCAAGTGGACTAGAGGCTCCAGTCCGTCTGTGCTTTTGCTTCCAGGTTACCGCCACATCCATCTTCTGACCAAGAACGGAGACCCATACTCCTCCTCCACCCTCTTTGTGTACGTCAATATCCAGGACTACGATTAGCAGCTCAGCTCTTTCAGGACACAGTGAACCTCATTACAGACCTAGAAGGACTTCAGCATGTGACATCTGCCAGGGTCAGGGTCTCACCAAATCCCCTGTGCTTTCTCTGGAGCTGTGACTGTGCTCCACGGGACCTCTGATGTGGAAGAGCTGCTGCTGACCTTCTCCATTCTGCTGGAAACATACCAATGCTGCTGTTGGGGTTAATCCTTTTGTACCTGTTTGACCAACCCAGCTGTGGTTTTAGTTCACTTTATTTAGTGTGGGGTGTGTTTTTTTTTCTACTTCTGTTTTTACCAAGAGGACAGGGACAGTCCTCTGCCTTATCCCAGAGTTTGCCTTACCTGTGAGGTGAGCTGCAGGGTCAGCAAGGAGAAAGCAGAAGGATTAGTTACACAGAGGCAGCCCAGGGAGACAGACACACTCTGATGGACAGAGACACACACTCTGACAGACAGACACACACACTGACAGACAGACACACACACACTCTGACAGAGACACTAACTCTCCTGCTCTGTCTTATCTATGTTTTCTGTTCTTGTTTTCATACCTCTCAGCAAACCTATGAGTGCAGTAGACATCAGCATTGTTTCTTTTTCACAGCCTAGCATCTAATTTCTCTCACTAAAATATTCCAGTTAGCCTCAAACCAGCACATTAGCAAAGTGCAGCTCTAGAGTTTGGGTTTGGGCAGGCATCTGCATAAAACACCTGAGAGCTGTGCCAGAAATAAGTCCACCCCACTGCTGAAATCAGTGGCCAGATGCCAGGTGACTTCTTGCAACTTCAGTTGTCAGCCCTCTCCCACCATATGAAGTCTTACAGGGGGACACAGCTCTCCTCTCCTCTGTTACAGAATCAAACAAGCAAGCTGCACTCCAAAGGCTGTGTTATGTAACTCCACTTTTCCTTTTGTACCACAGTAAAAAATACATGAGCACTACTCTGCCTTGCAGCCGGCTCTCTGCCAGCTCGCTTTGCATTCCAAACCTGCCTCTCGTCCTGTGAAGGAGAAAGGAGCTGCTGAACACAGGCAGATTTCCCTCTCACCCAAAGCCAAACCCACTCAGAGGGCACCTCAGAGAACATCTTTTGCCCTGTGACAGTGGGAAACAGGCTCAGCTGACAGCAGGGCTTTGGTTTTTTGTTTTAACACAGTAAAACTTTCTGTGCTTGTGTTTTCATAGGGGAAAAAAAAAAGTCATTTTGGAAGGGAAGGCAGAGGGAAGTGGCAGTAGAACCCAGTGTAAATGTTGGCCCAGCCCCAGCTGCACTGCAGAGGTATCAGCACACAGTATTTATGGCAACAAGCAGGTTTTCTTCAACTGCAGAGTCCTGCATCTGGGGAGGAATAATAAACTGCAGCAGTACAGGCTGGGAGGTGACTGCTGGAGAGCAGCCCTGTGGAGAGGGAGCTGGGGGACCTGGTGGAGAACATCCATGGCACAGCAATGTGCCCTGGTGGCCAAGAAGGCCAATGGGGTCCTGGGGTGTATTAAGCAGAGTGTGTCCAGCAGATCAAGGGAGGTTCTCCTACCCCTCTACTCTGCCCTGCTGAGACCTCATCTTGAATACTGTGCTCAGTTTTGGGCTCCCCAGTTGAAGAGGGACAGGGATCTGCTGGAGAGGGTCCAGCAGAGAGCTAGGAGGATGATGAGGGGACTGGAGGGCATGGCTGATGAGGAGAGGCTGAGGGCCCTGGGGCTGCTTAGTCTGGAGAAGACTGAGAGGAAATTTGATAAATGTTTATCAATATCTGAGGGCTGCCAGGAGTGGGGGGACAGGCTCTGCTCACTGCTCCCTGGGATAGGACAAGGAGCAATGGGTGTAAGTTGCAGAAAAAGAGGTTCTGCCTCAACACAAGGGGGAACTTCTTGACTGTAAGGGTCCCAGAGCACTGGCACAGGCTGCCCAGACAGGTTGTGAGGTCTCCTCTGGAGCCTTTCCAGGCCTGTCTGGATGTGTTCCTCTGTGATCTGTGCTAGATTGTGTGGTCCTGCTCTGGCAGGGGTGGTTGGACTCGATGATCTCCTAGGGCCTCTTCCAACCCCTAACATCCTGTGAGCCTGGAATACAGCTACAGAGTTAAGGGATGCTCTGTTGTTGAAATAAAACAGTATAGTTGGCACTTCCAAACGTGTATGTTACTAACAATCTGTTACACTGTTAAAAGCTGGGGGGGGAGGAAATACCTGGAAGAGTCTAGTTTCTTGCCACTCTTTGTCTTACTTGAGTGCAACACACATGAATCTGGAGGCAGAACTGCCCAATTTCTTAAAGCTCCCAGTCTTTCCAGGGTTTTCCATGCCTGGTGGTGGAGAGGATAGAATCATAAAATCAACCAGGGTGGAAGAAACCTCCAAGCTCATTTGGTCCAACCTAGCACCCAGCCCTGGCCAATCAACCAGACCATGGCACTAAGTGCCCCAGCCAGGCTTGGCTTCAACACCTCCAGGATGGGCTGCTACCAAAGATGTTAATTAAACAAATTCCAGTCCATTCACTCCTCCACCTGTTTTTTTTTAGCCCAAAATAGCCCAGATTTAAGGATCCTTGGTCCCACTCCAGAAGTGTGTTTCATTTTGTCATACCTGGAGTTTGTTGTGCTGTGTTAATTGTTGCTGGACATGTCATTTTTTCCTCCTCACCAGGATGTTGTGTGATGTTGTAAAACGTTTTCAGATTAAATGTGAATTACATTCCCAAGTCAAAGAAGGCTCAGTTTGACTTAAAAAACAGTGGCTGAAAGAGATCAAGAGTGGCAGAGGCCACTGAGGCAAGACAGGATGTCCTGCAGTGATGTGGTCTCTCTCAGCTTGCCTCTAGGATGGGGAAAATCAGGAGGCACATCTGAAGGCCAAGGCTGGCCTTGGCATCCAGCTCAGGAGCATCCTTGACTCTAACCTAATTAGGGACAGCCCAAGTTCAGTCTCTGCTCACAGGATGCTTCAAGTGTTCTGTTTTAAGGAGCCATGGGGTGAAAAGCATGAGTGAAGGGCACTGAGAAATGCCTTGGGGCATGTAGGGGGCTTGCACCATGTGGCCAGAGGGCAGGCACAATGAGAGGCATTTCTGCCTCCCTCCCTCCCTTGACTCTACATCAGCTCAGGTGGGGCAAATTTGGCTCAGCCCATTGAGTTAGCTGAGAACAAATTATTTGTGGTTCTGACATTGCAGGATTCCAGCTGGATTATTGAGCTAAACCAGCCCTTGCCCACCTGCAGTGGCCAGCACTAGAGAAGTGGAGGCACAGGGAAGGAGAAGAGGTGGGGGGGGGGGGTAGGACCACACTAGCCAGGGCCAGAGTGAATGTAGATGTTCTGCACTTACATAATGGTAGGGAAGATGAGCAGGAAGAGAGAACATCCCTCATCAGGTAGGCACAGTTAGGAAGAAGCTACTGCAGCCAGGTTGGAAAGTAGCTAAGATGGACCAGAGAGCCATGCATGGTGTTGTAAGGTCTCTCCCCAAAAGATGGGACACAATCCATGCCAGTGTCAAAGCACCTTCTCTCTGAGCAGATTAGGATGTGATGGAGTCCCAGAGCTCTGGTGAAAAGAGCATCAGAAACAGGAGATGGCCCACTAGACACTACAGCAAAAGTGGCAAGCAGCCTGAATGAGAGGATGAGGGTGAGAATCTTCCCTTTAGAAATCAGAGCCGGAGATAAACCCAGCTCTGCCCAGGAGGAAGAAATCAAGACCAGAGATAAATCCAGCTCTGCCCAGGAGAAAGAAATCAAGATCAGAGATAAAGCCAGCTCTGCCCAGGAGGCAGAAATCAGAGCCAGAGATGAACCCAGCTCTGCCCAGGAGGCAGAAATCAGAGCCAGAGATGAACCCAGCTCTGCCCAGGAGGCAGAAATCAGAGCCAGAGATGAACCCAGCTCTGCCCAGGAGGCAGAAATCAGAGCCAGAGATGAACCCAGCTCTGCCCAGGAGGCAGAAATCAGAGCCAGAGATGAACCCAGCTCTGCCCAGGAGGCAGAAATCAGAGCCAGAGATGAACCCAGCTCTGCCTAGGAGAGCAGCAGTTGCTGACAGGCCCAGAGAGCAGAAGGATCTCCTGTCTGTAAAATCCCACGCTGGTTTCTGAGGCCTGGCAGCAGAGCTGAGTTGAAGCAGTTTGCAGCAAACTGGCCTCATCTCTTCAGTCTGAGTAGATTTCCTCTGCTCTCCACATGCCTGCACAGTGCTCGTTGTGCCCAGCCAGGGCTGTTGGTGGCACTGCAGCATGCCACTGAGCAGCACATGCAAGCTGTTCAGCTGGCAGGAGCATGCTGCAGCAGGGCAATGCAAATAGTCTCTTTCAGCAGTGGAGTAGAGGCTGAAGCCAGAACAAAGTGCAGTGGTTGTGGTCAGTGTGAACACCTCAGGAGCAAGCATGCAAGTGATCTGGTGATTTGTCTCTTGGCTTGACTCTTACCTTACTCTGCACAGGCAGGGTTCAATGGCTTTGGGGATAGACCTTCAAGCAGAGATGGAATGAAGAGGTGGCAGAAGCATGGAGGTAATGACAGGGTTGTGGTTTACTCCCTATTCTTAAAAGATCTGTCCAGAAGATCCCATCACCTGCACTTCCCTGCCTCCAGCTCAGCCAGGTGCTGACACTTCACCGCCACTGCATGGTCCTGGGTGTTGAATGAGAGCTCCTCACTCCTCAACCAACAGCCACCAGCAGCTCCTCAGCTCCACTTCCACAAAGCTGCAGCAGGGGTGGGTAGTCTGCCCAACTGCTGAACAGCCAAGTAGCCACCGTGGGCAATATGGACAGGGGCAACAAGGACAGGGGGAAGCAAACGGTCCTGGCTGTGGAAAAGCTTTTCCCTACTGCCTCCTACCCCACATGCTGATCAAAGACACTTCAGTGCTGCTGCTGGCCGTTTATTTGGAATCACTGATCAGGTTGGAAACGGAGTAAAGCTGCAAATCCACATCTTCTCAGTTTTGAAACGTGGCTCTTCCTTTAGTTTACAGTTGCATCCCTTAACCACTGATAGCTTACATTTCCCTCTGCCCTCCCCTCAATCAGACTGAGCCCACAGTCTGGAACCAGTGCTTTCAGCCCCATGGGCATCATAGGGATGGAGGTCTGACAAAACCTTCAGTGGGACACACTGCCTTGGCTCATGCCCAAACCTCTCCTAGCTTTCTCAAGCCTCTGGGGTCTTCAGGCAGATGGACTCTCACCATCACCTGCATCTGCTGGTCAGGTGAGATTGCAAATGCTGTCTGAATGAGAAAAACGTAGCCAGAGTCTTGTCTGGCAGTCAAAATCAACAGCTGTGTTCTCATCATCTTCTGGAAACAGATCAGCTAATAAATACATCTGCATATCCACTACCTCCTTCCTGACCTCATGGCTATCCATCTGTCCTCCTAGGGCTTTGCCCTCCTCTCCTCATCCAGGATTTACATAGCAGCTGCAAGGCCTTTGTCCTCCTGCTTTTGATCTTCTAGAGAAGAAGGAATCTCATGACCTCCTGCACGTGGCAATTTGCAAAAGGGAGAGGAAAGAAGAGGCTACAACAGGGTTGTGTGACACATACTTTTCTTCATGGCTATGAGCAATAAAGTGTCAGAAAGAGGCAAAAACACCCTGCAGAGCTGTCCCTGCAGAAGGTATGTCCCTGCCTTCTTAGGTTCAGAGACGAAGGAAGTGTCCCCTGAACAGTGGCTGCTGGAATAACTGCACTGGAGCTTGGCCTGATTGAGATGCTGGGTTGGGTTCATTGAGCCAATGTCTGTACTTCTTCCCTGCAGCTCCTAAGAGAGCAAGGGCTGGTCCCAGAGGCACTGGATGCTTGCTGGCTCTGTGGCCTCAGAAGAGTCCATATTGCTTCTTCTCATTCTGCTGCTTCCATTTGGGCATCTGGTAGAACTCATCCTTGGACTTGCCAAAGATGTCGTGGAAATCAGCATCAGAGAGGTAGTACTGCAGTGGGAGGAGAGAGCAAGGAGAGGTCAGCTTGGGCTCTTGCAGAGGCTGGGACACCCCTGCCAGCTTCAGCCCTTCTTCACTGTGCTAGTGCTGACCCCTGATGCCATGCCATCACCTGTTGGTGATGCCTGTCTTTGTGGTGGGAAGTGGAATGTCCCAGAAACTGTTCCTCACCCCACTTTCCAAAGCCCCAGAGGAATACAAGCCTGTCAGCCAGAAGGGATGATCTGGTTTCAAGGAGTTAGCATGCTCTGACTGGAATTTGGTCCCTGCTAAGCAGACTGAGGCCAGGACAGTTAATGTGCTGGAGATGTTCATGATTCACAACAAAAGCATCTCCCTCTTGGTTCCCTCCCCCCAAAACTCCACGGGAAATCTTCACATCCATGGCTGGAAAGACAGAGTTTGTAAATAGTGGGCTCATCAGTGACACAGAGAGGCCACATGGGCAGTGCAGGTTGAGCTGTCCCCAGCATTTTGGGGGGACAATCCAGCTGAAGCACAACCATCACCATGTGGGCATTGCCACAGGGCATTGCTGCTGGCCCAGCTATGGATCAGCTCTCAGGCTGGGGGTGTTGGCCTTTTGGGGCAAGACATGGGTTGTAGAAAGTGAACAGAAATACTTCAACCAGGGTAAAACCACCTGAATGTCCTCTCACCTGAAGCTGCTGCTCTTTGATGAGACCTGTGTGTCCAACTTGTATCACCTTGAGCTTGAGCAGAACTCAATAACCTAATCCCCCTCTGCTCTGCCCTGCTGAGACCTCATCTTGAATACTGTGCTCAGTTTTGGGCTCCCCAGTTGAAGAGGGACAGGGATCTGCTGGAGAGGGTCCAGCAGAGAGCTAGGAAGATGATGAGGGGACTGGAGGGCATGGCTGATGAGGAGAGGCTGAGGGCCCTGGGGCTGCTTAGTCTGGAGAAGAGAAGGCTTGGAGGGGATTTGATAAATGTTTGTAAGTATCTGAGGGCTGCCAGGAGGGGGGACAGGCTCTGCTCACTGCTCCCTGGGATAGGGCAAGGAGCAATGGGTGTAAGTTGCAACACAGGAAGTTCCAGATCAACACAAGGGGGAACTTCTTGACTGTAAGGGTCCCAGAGCACTGGCACAGGCTGCCCAGAGAGGTTGTGGAGTCTCCTTCCCTGGGGCCTTTCCAGGCCTGTCTGGATGTGTTCCTCTGTGATCTGTCCTAGATTGTGTGGTCCTGCTCTGGCAGGAGGGTTGGACTCAATAATCTTCTTGGGTCCCTTCCAACCCCTGACATTCCTGTGAGCCTGTAAAGCCCCAGTGCACTTAGCCAGTGATTAAGTTCCAGGTTAAGCTACAAAGGCATCAACCCAGCAATGCTGTCACCTCTTTTTTAGTGGGATCCACTCCTTCTGGAAGTTCATCCACTGTCTTGTTCATCAGCACCTCCCGGGAGTAAATTCCTTCCCCGTTGGGCAGCGGGGAAGGGCTGCTGGTGCTGGTGCTGTGGTTCAGGTGTGATTTATACTCTGAGGAAGCACTTGCTGTGCTTGCACCTGCTAAGATAGGTATGCTGAGGGTTGTCTTGTTCAGGTTGATGTTGTTAAGGTCCTGCCAAATTGAGAGAAACAGCTGAAGACAAGAGGCTGTGGCAGAGCCAGTTGGGGGTTATCCCAGATAACCCCACAGATGCCTCTGCACATCTCCCTCTGCTTTCCACAGGAGACCAAAGATCTGATCTTTCCCTCTGCTGGGGCTGAGGGCCTATTTCTGACACAAACTCTTGGCCTCTCTGAACTAAAGCATTAGTCCAGCACATCCACTGATGTTATACCTTGATATATAGGCCTGCTAAATGCACAGCACTGATGGGAGCCCTTAGAATAACTGAAGATACTTACAGTATAAGCAAATATATGAGCAAAATGAGCAGTCTCATTTGTCTCAAGATAATGGCATGGAAAAGTGGATGTGGGAGGACAGAAGGTGAGATGAGATATCTACCATCAGCAAAACTTCTGAATCCCCTGCATTCCCCTCCCTCATGCCCCTTCCCTTGTTCAAAGCCCCCCCTGCCACTTCCAGCCTTTATCCTGCACCTGTTCAGGGCAGAACTGATCCTGTATGACAGTCACGTTGGGACCCTTGTTCCCTCTGTGCTTTGTAAGATCACTCAGCTATGCCCTTCTTGACCATGGGCCCCTGGGCAAGGGTCTTAGGGGCTCCATCACTGCAAGCTGCTCATACACCACTTAGGTGCACACTCTTCTAGTTGCCCACACTTTGATTTGCATGTGTAGCTCAGAAAGCAGCTGGCCAGCCTCCTGCTCACACAGATGCCTCTGCACATCTCCCTCTGCTTTCCACAGGAGACCACAGATCTCATCTTCACAGTCTGAGGCCTCCATGATTACCCTGATCACTGTGGCCTCTCCTTGCCATGGCCAGGTTGGGGATGCAGTGGTGTTTAAGCTCAGGTGTTTGTCACCCCTATGGTCAGGAAGCAACTCACCACTTTGATCTCAGATATAGCTGACACATCTCCTAAGCTGTTCTTCATCTCCTCATAGGACTTGCCATCCTAAAGCAAAAGAGGGTTGTTAGAAGCAGAGCCCAACTTTAATTAGTACCCACTCCTGCTCTCTAATGGGGTCAGGAGATTATATGAACTTTAAAGTGCAGTGGTGCCTATCGAGGTGACATTTGGTGCCTCCTGCAAACCCCAGTTCCTGGAGTCAATAGACTGAGCCATAATCACAAAATCAAGCAGGTTGGAAGAGACCTCCAAGCTCATCCAGCCCAACCTAGCACCCAGCCCTGGCCAAGCAACCAGACCATGGCACTAAGTGCCCCAGCCAGGCTTGGCTTCAACACCTCCAGGCACGGCCACTCCACCACCTCCCTGGGCAGCCCATTCCAACGCCAATCACTCTCTCTGGCAGGAACTTCCTCCTAACATCCAGCCTAGACCTCCCCTGGCACAGCTTGAGGCTGTGTCCCCTTGTTCTGTTGCTGGTTGCCTTGCAGCAGAGCCCAACCCCACCTGCCTACAGCCTCCCTTCAGGGAGCTGCAGACAGCAATGAGCTCTGCCCTGAGCCTCCTCTTCTGCAGGCTGCACACCCCCAGCTCCCTCAGCCTCTCCTCACAGGGCTGTGCTCCAGGCCCCTCCCCAGCTTTGTCACCC
>WAAF01001730.1:54120-66923 GCA_013400475.1 Tricholaema leucomelas
TGTGCTCCACAACCTCCCTGGAGGTGTTCAAGGCCAGATTAGATGAGGCCTTGGGCAGCCTCTTCTAGTGGGAGGTGTCCCTGCCTATGGCAGGAGGTTGGAACTGGATGATCCTTGAGGTCCCTTCCATCCTAAACCATTCTATCCTTTTCCAAGCTCCTCTCTGCATTCCAAGGAAAATAAACACACTTTGAAAGGCAAAACAGAGATATTCATTTACTCATAGGACTCAGGGACCTGAGACTTTAAGGGACAATCTGAGAGTGCAAAGTTTGACCTCAGCACTGTAAGCCCCAGAGATCTGCACTATTCCTGCCTGACGTTGCTGGTGCTCAGTCTGATGCCAGCTTGGGCTCAAGGTCCATGCTGTGTGCAAAGCACAGCTTGGGATATTGCAAGGGACAAGTGATGAGCAGGAGACATGTGAGTTCTTCCAGATGTTTGGGTTGGGATTTTTGTGTGCAATGGCTTCCTTCACTTTCAGGCTTACCAGAAGACACTAGCACAGCTTCTTCTGCTTTGGTTTGACCTACCTGCCACATGTAGAGGATATAGTGAGGCCTGCCTGATCTCAGGTAGGTGTACAGGACCAGGTAACAATCTCCCCCGTAGAACTGCCCATATGTCTTGGGATTCACTGGCTTCATTTCCAAGTCCTCAATTCTCCACACCTAGTGAAAGAAACATCTTGGTCAGCAGCAGTGAAGTCAGTGTGCAGATAGGGCACAGCAGCAGACCACTGAGGTTCAGGTGTCCAACTAGTAATACAACCCTTCCTCTCTGCTCTAGATGCCAGCCTATGTTCTCCAAAGGCAGATCTCTCCAGTGACTGCCACGATACCTGGACCTTCAGCAGTCAGTGGCCCTCAAGAAAGGGCAGCCTCCAGGTCCCTCTCAGCTCCACAGCCCCTCTGTCAAACAGCTCCATCTTCTATGGGAGGCCACAAGAGTGAGAGGGGGCCCTTTGCGTTAGTTTGGTTGGTATGGACATCACTAGGAGACAGCGTGAGAAGGAGGTTGGCCATATCAGCCTCACGACCCACACGCGTGGCAGGAGTCATCCTGGTGGCTCTGCTTTGCTCCACTGGTCATGGGCTGGAGGAAAAATTCCTCTGAGCTTATTCTAACTGCTGCATTAGAGCCTGTAAGCACTTGGCTCCAGTTGCAGCCATGCTTCCTTGAGGAGGATGGTTGGGCACATCTTCAGAGCTCTGTGTGGCTGCTGAGTGTGAAAAGGCAGGGACGTTTGGAAACACCACCAGTTACTGCATCCTCTGTCAGCAAAAGGAGCTCTCTCACCTCTATCTCCCCGGAGGCATCATCTACCATTCTCTGCTCAGCAGCTAGCTCTGGTCTGGCATGGAGCTGAGTGATGTCAAACTTCACCTGCTCCACCTTGGCTGCATGCAGTGGCAGAATAGAAACGAGAGCCCAGTGAATGCACAGTAACACACAAACCCTCTGCAGCAAACACACAATCATCGTACATGTGAGAAGCACCTGGCCCACGGCTGCAAGAAGCCAGCTGTGCCAGCAGCAAGCCAGTGTTGACTTTGGAATCTGCAAGAGCTCACACACCCCAGCGCTGACCTGCTAGAGGCTGGCAACTGCTCTGAGAGCACATTCCACTGACCAGTGCCTGCTAAAAACATGAGGTGCCTCCTGACTGGAAATCCATGATTGTTTTCCCAATCCATACATGCTTCCCTCCTTTCAACATGTTGCTTTGGCTCCACTTCACCAGCTCACGATTAAGGAGTGGGAGTATGGACAGCAGAGAGACAGACAGAGGGGGAGAGAAGAGGGAAAGAGATTTGTGGCTCTCAAGCTACTGTTGATGGAAACATTCAGCGTCTCTGTCACCATCCTATCATTCATCGACAAGTTCTCTCTCCTCAGTATCGTTTACTCTCTGGAGTCAATGCGCTGCGATCGTCGCCTCAGCAGCACAGTGACCGAGGCACCGTTTTACACCTGGTGTAAATACAGATCAATTCCATTGACGTAGCAGGGTCTTGGGTGAATGCCAGTGTCAATGACAGCAGAGGTTTGTTGAACACTTCCTTGTCAAGTTCAGCATTAGCCCTTTACTAAGAAAATTAGGAAGTCCTGCAAGTGTGAAATTGTGCATAACATTTCTCAGAGGAGAGCATCTCTTCTGCCAGCATCACCATTTGGAGTGAGAGGCAGCTTGGGTCATAGCAGAAGCCTCAAGGCACGAGAAGAACGTGCAATGGGTTTGTGTGCTAGTTTGAGCCTAGCTAGGATGTTTTGGTGAGAAGGATTAGATCACAGGCTGTGAAAGAGAAAACAATGGTGATGTCTACTTCATGCATAGGGTTGCTGAGAGGTATAAGAACAAGAATCCAAACGTAGATAAGGCACCACTTCTTGGAAGCTCTGAGCTGCATTTCTCTCTCCAGCCTCTCTGCCGTCTCTCTGATTAATCCACTTTGCTTCCTGACCCCCTGGCTGAACCTCCATTCTTCCTTGGGACTGGGGTAAGGTTGAGAGAGGTGGGAGAAGGTGGAAGGGCAGTTGGGAGCCCCTCCTGGGGACTCAGGTTTCAGGGAGGGCTGTTGTGTTTCTGTATTACCTTTTACCTTGTCTATTTCTGTATTACCTTTTACCTTGTCTATTTCTGTCTCTAACAGTATATACTGTAACTATCTGCTTGTGTATTGAGCTAAGCTGTAAATATAAGCTTCATTCAAATTACAGAGCCAGCTGAGCCTAGTCTGGGTGATTTCCCCAGTGGGGGGGCGGTGGCAGGGAACACCCAAACCATCACAGTTTGCAAGATAGTGCAGGCAGGAGAGAGTTCATGTGAGTGATGTTGCCTCAGCTGTTGATCAGCAGAGATAGGAAAGCCAAATGCAAGACAAATATGCTCACCAATTTTGCCTGTAGTGTAGACTTTGCCCAGTCCTTGTGTTTCATTCTTTTCTGTCCAACTCTGGAAGAGTTGTTTGAACATGGCTGATTCTGCTCCATCATTGATCACTTCCACGTTGGTGGATGAAGGATAGCCCTTGGCTTGGATAAAACCCTAGTGCAGTGGAAAAAGGACATTGGTATGGACATGCTGAGCTTTTTAGAGGCATCAGAAGAGGGACGTGGATCTGAACCAGCTCAAAGACCGAATGCCTCCCAGCAAACACCAAGGGCAGGGATCCACCCCAAGGCTTGCATTCAGACTTATGAATGGAGGTGTCTACAATCTTCTGTATCAGGAGCAGTGTGGCCAGCAGGACAAGGGAGGTTCTTCTGCTCCTTGACTCAACACTGGTCAGGCCACCCCTTGAGTGCTGTGTCCAGTTCTGGGCTCCTCAATTCAAGAGAGATGTTGAGGTGCTGGAAGGTGTTGAGAGAAGGGCAGCAAGGCTGGGGAGGGGCCTGGAGCACAGCCCTGTGAGGAGAGGCTGAGGGAGCTGGGGGTGTGCAGCCTGCAGAAGAGGAGGCTCAGGGCAGAGCTCATTGCTGTCTGCAGCTCCCTGAAGGGAAGCTGTAGCCAGGTGGGGTTGGGCTCTGCTGCCAGGCAAGCAGCAACAGAACAAGGGGACACAGCCTCAAATTGTGCCAGGGGAAGTCTGGGCTGGATGTTAGGAGGAAGTAGTTGTCAGAGAGAGTGATTGGCATTGGAATGGGCTGCCCAGGGAGGTGGTGGAGTTGCTGTCCCTGGAGGTGTTCAAGAAAAGCCTGGCTGGGGCACTTAGTGCCATGGTCTGGTTGCTTGGCCAGGGCTGGGTGCTAGGTTGGGCTGGGTGCTAGGTTGGGCTGGCTGAGCTTGGAGGTCTCTTCCAACCTGGTTGATTTTATGATTCCCTCTCTAGTATCCACATTCATCGCTTTAAGGGCACTGAACCCTACCCCAGAGCTGGTCACCTGGGTCACATCCTAAACTACATCTCTGCCTGGCACCTTAGTCTTGAAGAAAATCTCACTCAGTGGTCTAATGAAAAACGTCTCTCTCAGCAGCTCTATAGATGGCTTCTGGTGATGGATCTAGGACTAAAGGGAGCAGCAGTGGTCTTGACCCAAGAGCCTAGCTCACTTCTTTGCTTTTTTCCAAACATCTTGTGCCTCTCTGAAACAGGGAGACTGTCCCTCCTGTAGCTCGAGGAAGAGCATGAATGGAGGCAGCTAAGTACCCCTCACAGCATTTTTTTTTTTCATAGTATGGTTTAGGTTGGAAGGGAGCTCAAAGCTCAGCCAGTTCTAACCCCATGCCATAGGCAGGGACACCTCCCACCAGAACAGGCTGCCCAAGACTTCATCTAACCTGGCCTTGAACACCTCCCTGGGCAACCTGTGCCAGTGTCTCACCACCCTCAACCTGTGCCAGTGTCTCACCACCCTCAACCTGTGCCAGTGTCTCACCACCCTCAACCTGTGCCAGTGTCTCACCACCCTCGCTGCAAAGAACCCTCTCCTAACATCTAGTTTCAATCTCCCCACAACATGAAACTTAGGAAAACACAGAATCATAGAACAGTTTAGGTTGGAAGGGAGCTCAAAGCTCAGCCAGTTCCAATCCTCTGCCATAGGCAAGTACACCTCCCACTAGAACAGATCACTCAAGGCCTCATCCAACCTGGCCTTGAACACTTCCAGGGAGGTGTTCATGAACTTTATTTCTTCACAATAGAGCCACTACTAAGTTAAAAGACTACTTCATAAGAGTGTTTGATGTAATTTGAGGGAGAAGAAAATTATCTATGTTCTGAAACAATGCCAAAGCCATTGCTCAGTTCTGGGAAACTGCTCTTGTGTTTATCTTGACAGGCTCCAGGATGACCTGGAGGTATGGTGCTGACGACTGTGGCTCAGGAAAGCCTGGCTGTGGGCTTCTGAGCATTCATTTCTGCTGGAAATGCGGCAGCCACACACTACCCCCCAGGGAAAAGCAGAGCAGATGGTCTTCCCATCCCTCCCACCTGCTGCACTGAAACAAGGAGGTATCTTTTGTTCTACAGGTGTAGCTCAGGGCCAGAATTGTAGAGCTGATTGTCCAATAAAAAGCAGGAGTTAAGCTTTGGAAAGGAGCACAGAGGCCTGCAAAATATGTTTGAAGCAAGGTTTGTTTAAGCTTTTCTTCTCCAAGACGATTGGTGCAATTCAGACTTTGAATCACAGAATCAGTCAGGGTTGGAAGGCACCACAAGGAGCAGCCAGTTCCAACCCCCTGCCATGGGCAGGGACAGCCTACCCTAGAGCAGGCTGCCCACAGCCTCAGCCAGCCTGGCCTTAAACACCTCCAGCCATGGGGCCTCAACCACCTCCCTGGGCAACCCATTCCAGCCTCTCACCACTCTCATGCTCAACAACTTCCTCCTCACATCCAGACTGACTCTCCCCACCTCCAGCTTTGCTCCATTCCCCCCAGTCCTGTCACTCCCTGACAGCCTAAAAAGTCCCTCCCCAGCTTTTTTGTAGGTCCCCTTGAGATCCTGGAAGGCCACAAGAAGGTCACCTGGGAGCCTCCTCTTCTCCAGCCTGCACAGCCCCAACTCTTTCAGTCTGTGCTCACAGCAGAGCTGCTGCGGCCCTCTGAGCATCTCCTGGCCCTGCTCTGGACACACTCCAGCATCTCCACATCCCTCTTGTCCCCGGAGCTCCAGAGCTGGATGCAGTACTCCAGGTGGGGTCTCAGCAGAGTGGAGCAGAGGAGGAATGTCTTCAGGTAAGACCTTACTGAAGATCTCATTGAAGATGTTCCTGTAAGGAACCTTCCTTTGCAGCAATCTCTCCGAGACACCAAATTGTAAACCAGCTTCCAAATACCTCATTCCATCAGTCTGCCTTGAAGCTAATTTTTCCTGAAAGATGTAGAGGCATGCTCTGCTAGAACATAACTGCATGGCAGCTCATCTGGGAGAGCAGCAGAAGTGCCAGGATGCCATGTTGGTGTGCTATACCTTTACATGAGCCCTGGTCTGCCCATCTGAATTAACAGCAGTTAATAACAGATCTCTTTCTACTCAGTGGAAGAGCCTCGTATCATCTTCCTATGCACACGTAGAACCTGGGCCCAGACCCACTGCTGTGAAAAACACTTGTTACCTGTAATGGATTTGCCCTTGAGGCCTGTGGCACCTGTATAATAGATCTGGCTTCTCCAGAGACACCAGGCAAGAGAGTTCCCCACTGACTTGCCCAAAGTGTAACTCTCAAGTTGTGCTGGGGAAAGTATAGGCTGGATGTTAGGAGGAAGTTCATCACAAAGAGATTTGCTGGAGGTGCTGAAGAAAGGACTGGATGAGGCACTTAGTGCCATGGTCCAGTTGATTGGATAGGGCTGGGTGCTAGGTTGGACTAGATTAGCTTGGAGGTCTCTTCCAACCTGGTTGATTCTATGATTCTTGGTTGGGAAGACAAGAGATGCCTTTCAGGGTCAGGGCAGCAGACTGTGCTGGCTGGGACAGTGGCATTAAGAGATGATGTTCAGTGAGCACTCATTAGCTTGGGGACTGTCTTCAGTATGAAGGCTCTCTGCAGCACCCACAACACTGGGTCACAGATGTCAGCGAGGGTGTAAGAGCCTCTTTAAGATGTCTTTATGGATCTGTTGTCCATAACTTTGTCTAATCTCATCTTGACCCTTCTGATACTCTGCTCCCATTAAGTCTTGAATCAGCAAAGTCCAGCACTCACTGTGGAACAAAGTATTTTCTCCTGTGTTTCTCTTCTTTAACAGATTCCTTCTTAGTTTTAACAGCCAGGTGTTAGTAATGCAATTTGGTGACTAATGATTCTGTGTTTACACCATCACTCCTCCCATGGACATCCAACTTCTCCCTGTTATTATGCAGGCCAGCCCCTCAAGACCCACACGTGATTGCAATTAGTGGTCATTTATAGGTTAGCACTCAGCCCCCCACAACACTGTTTGCACAACTCACCACAGCTCGAGTGAAGGCTGCTTTTTTCTCTTCTGGGCTGGAGGCTTTTCCTCTCCAGACATAAATCTTGAAACCACCTTGGTCTAAAATGTAGCAGTCCTGAGGTGAAACAGCAAAAAACAGATGTAAAAAGCTCTAGACAGGGGAAGGTTCTCATTTGTAGCCTACTCTGATTGGATACCTCTTGAACGTTTGGGTTATACTCATAGAATACTTTGGGTTGGAAGGAACCTTTAAAGATCAGGGACCTGGACAGGTTGGAGGGATGGGCACAAGCCAACTACACAAGGTTCAACAAGACCAAGTGCAAGGTCCTGCAGCCGGGTCGAGGCAATGCCAAGCACAAATCCAGGCTGGGCAGTGAGTGGCTGCAGAGCAGCCCTGACGAGAGGGACTTGGGGGTGCTGCTAGATGAGAAGCTCAACATGAGCCAGCAGTGTGCACTTGCAGCCCAGAAAGCCAAGCAGAGCCTGGACTGCAGCAGGAGAAGTGTGGCCAGCAGGGCCAGGGAGGTGATTCTCCCTCTCTACTCCACTCTGCTGAGACCCCACCTGGAGTACTGCGTCCAGCTCTGGAGCCACCATTACAAGAGGGATGTGGAGATGCTGGAGTGTGTCCAGAGAAGGGCCAGAAGGATGCTCAGAGGGCTGCAGCAGCTGCTATATTTGATCACATTCTGAGCTCCACAACCTCCCTGGAGGTGTTCAATGCCAGGTTGGATGAGGCCTTGAATGACCTGTTCTACTGGCAGGTGTCCCTGCCTATGGCTGGGGTTGGAACTGGATGATCTTTGAGGTCTCTTCCAACCTAAACCATTTTATGACTCTATGGCTTTTGCTTACCTCATGCTGGAGCAGATCCTGTGTCAGGGGCCGAGTAGCTATCTCCTGCACCACCAGGTCATTGTCCTTTTCATAGACACTGGAAGAACCAGCAAGGGGAGTCAGGCTTCCCAGTACCCACTGTGACAAGGGCTAGGGGTTGCTGCCCAGCCTTTGACTTACTGGTAGAGCCTGACGTTCGCCTTCTGCAGCTCATCGGCTTTCGTGTCGGGGATGGCGTCTCGCAGCTCCCCGTGCCTCTCACCCAGCACCATCCTCATGATCTGCATGAGGTCCGGGGAGCTCTTCTCCTCATCGATGATGCCGATCTGAGCGCGGCCTCCTCTCTCGCTGTCCCTGATGCTGCGAGCCAGAGCCAGACCCTGCACGAGCACCACCGCAGGCTAAGTCCTGACCCAAGCAAGCCTCGGACACAGAGCAATGACTGAGCACCACTAGTCCAAGCCAGATTACCACAGCTCTCTGAAGCCTCTAGTGTCCTTCAAATTAAATTATTAAAAGGGCCACATTAATGACACCAAATGAAGCAGAAGTGTCAATCTGCTGGAGGGTAGGAGAGCCCTGCAGAGGGATTTGGACAGGCTGGAGCCATGGGCTGAGGCCAACTGCATGAGGTTTAACAAGGCCCAGTGCCAGGTCATGCACTTTGGCCACAACAACCCCCAGCAGCCCTGCAGGCTCGGGGAGGAGTGGCTGGAGAGCTGCCTGGTGGAAAGGGACCTGGGGGTGTTGGTGGACAGCAGCTGAACATGAGCCAGCAGTGTGCCCAGGTGGGCAAGAAGGCCAACAGCATCCTGGCCTGGATCAGCAATGCTGTGACCAGCAGGAGCAGGGAGGTGCTCATGTCCCTGTGCTCAGCACTCCTGAGACCACACCTCCAGTACTGTGCCCAGTCTTGGTCACCCCAGTACAGGAGGGACATTGAGGTGCTGGAGCAGTGCAGAGAAGGGCAACGAGGCTGGGGAGAGGTCTGGCAAACCTGACCTGTGAGGAGCGGCTGAGGGAGCTGGGGGTGTTTAGTCTGGAGAAGAGGAGGCTGAGAGGGGACCTTATTGCCCTCTACAGCTACCTCAAAGGAGGTTGTGGTGAGGCTGCAGCTGGTCTCTTCTCCCAAATTACTAATGCTAGGACGAGAGGAAATGGCCTTAAGTTGCATCAGGGGAGATTCAGGTTGGCTGTTGGGAGGAAGTTCTTTCCTGAGCAGGTGGTCAGGCACTGGAACAGGCTGCCCAGGGAGGTGGTGGAGTCACCATCCCTGGAGGTGTTCAAAAGGAGAGTGGCTGTGGTGCTTGAGGCTGAGGTCTGGTGATGAAGGCTGCTGGGGTGAAGGTTGGACTGGCTGCTCCTGGTGGTCCTTTCCAGCCACAGTGATTCATAGTGATGAGATGTGCTGAGGGATTTGGTTTGGTCAAGGACTTGTCAATGTGAAGCTCATGATTGGACTCGAGGATCTTGAAGGGCTTTGCCAATCTAAGCAATTCTGTGCTTCTGTAATGAACACTCAGGAAAATACTGCCCACGACAGTCCCCCCTGGCGCTTGCCCCTGCAGGGCACAGGCAGGCAGCAGCCACCACGGGTGTTGCTTTCACGTGACTGTACATAAGCAAGTCCAATGATCTTGGGAGATGGGCTGGGAGAGGGACACCTGCCTGCTGGATGCTGCAGAGCTGCAGGATCCTGGGTGCCCTATGGTGACATTTTACATGTCAGTGTTTCAAGTCCTCAAAACCTGACTATATTTTCCATGGGGAAGAAAAAGGCAGCATGAAATGCCAACCACCTAATTAGGCTGAAATCTCTATTTTCCATTTAATTATTTTATTTCCATGGCTCTTACAGAGACAGCTTTGAGAAGAGCCACTCTGATACACCTAAGAAACAACCTGCCTGATTGCTAGGCAGGAGATGAACCATGGGCTGCTCCTCACAACAGCCATCCCTCTGTCTGCTTCTTTCCCTCTGTATACTGAGGGTTTCCTTGTCTCTTCTCTGCTCTTCACTGGATCTTCTGCTCTAGCCATTATGTCCTGGAAAACTGCCTTCCTTGTGAAGTTTCCCTCCCTCCCAGCTCCTGGGCTGCTTCCATGTGAAGAGCAGACTCACCTATCTGTTAATGTGTAATTAATGTATGTAATGTACAAGGCTTGGCCACTAACTTTGCTGATTGATCTGTCCTGCTTTATTGTATCTCTGTGCCCTGGTCTAGCTATCAGCAAAATAGAGATAATGACTCCTTTGCAAAGAGCCTTAAGATCTATGGATCTGATCTATCAACACCTGGGTTATCCATCCCTACTTGTGTGAGCACTGACCAAGCTGGAATTCACAGGCTCACAGGATATCAGGAGTTGGAAGGGACCCAAGGAGATCATTGAGTCCAACCCCCCTGCCAGAGCAGGACCACACAATCTAGCACAGATCACAGAGGAACACATCCAGACAGGCCTGGAAAGGCCCCAGGGAAGGAGACTCCACAACCTCTCTGGGCAGCCTGTGCCAGTGCTCTGGGACCCTTACAGTAAAGAAGTTCCCCCTTGTGTTGAGCTGGAACCTCCTGTGCTGCAACTTACACCCATTGCTCCTTGTCCTATCCCAGGGAGCAGTGAGCAGAGCCTGTCCCCTGCTCCTGGCAGCCCTCAGGTAGTTATAAGCACTTATCAAAACCCCTCTCAGTCTTTCTCTTTTCCAGACTAAAAAGCCCCAGGTCCCTCAGCCTCTCATAAGCCTCCAATCCCCTCATCATCCTTGCAGCCCTCCACTGGATTCTCTCCAGCAGATTCCTGTCCCTCTTCAACTGGGGAGCACAGAATTAAACACAATATTCAAGATGGAGTCTCAGCAGGGCAGAGTAGAGGGGGAGGAGAACCTCCCTTGCATTCCCTGTGATGCTGTAAAAGTTACACTTAAAATTCATTTATCTCTGCGGTAGTTACTGCAGCTAACCTTAGTAGTGCTGCTAAGCTTTTACCTTCACATAAAGCAAACTACAGGGCACAGAGGGATGTAGATGGACCTCCTTAAAGCAAGCTGGATGCCTTTTTGGAGATGGACCTCCTTAAAGCAAGCTGGATGCCTTTTTGGAGCTGCAGCTGGTGATGTGCCCACAAGCAACAGTAAAACCCAAGCTGAGGCTAGGTCTACACTGAAGCAAAGCTCTTCCCTGGGCATCTGATACCAACACACAGGCAAGAGGAAGATTTCTAGAATCACAGAATTGTTTTAGTTGGAAAATATCTTTAAGATCATTGAGTTTAACAATTATCAAGCCTGGAGCTAAACCACATCCCTCAGTACCACATATCTTTGTCTTTCAAACACCACCAGGGATGGGGATTCAGCCATCTCCCTGAAGAGCCTATTCCACTGTAATTGTCTCTGCTCATCTTTGTGTTGCAGGCATCCAGCAACAGAACAAGGGGACACAGTCTCAAGCTGTGCCAGGGGAGGTCTAGGCTGGATGTTAGGAGGTTGTTGCCAGAGAGAGTGATTGGCATTGGAATGGGCTGCCCAGGGAGGTGGTGGAGTCACCATCCCTGGAGGTGTTCAAGAAAAGCCTGGCTGAGGCACTTAGTGCCATGGTCTAGATGACTGGATAGGGCTGGGTGCTAGGTTGGACTGGATCATCTTGGAGGTCTCTTCCAGCCTGGTTGATTCTATGATTCCACTGAGATTGTCACTATCTGTTTGTTTGGGTTTTTTCACTCCTGCCCAGACATCAAAAATAGCTGCTGGTGAACTGAGTGGCTTTTGCCTGTACTCACCCTGGATTTCTCAGCAATGCTGCAGCTGGGTCCATTCCACTGAATCAGCACTTTCCCGAGGTCCAGCAGGAAAACATCACCCTTATTGAAACTGTCCCAGGAAAGTGCTACCTGTCATGAGGAAATGAAAGCATCTGGCAAGCCGAGGAGGACAGCAAGAGCTGCAGGAGGCAAGTCACAGGCATTGGGAATTTGCCCTTAGGGCTGTAACAAATGCTCCGTAACAACATGCTCCTTTTCCTAGCCCTCGGCTGATTCCCTGAGCCCAGCGACTTCTCTGATGATGCTACCCAACCTCTGAGTGAGGTTTTGAAGCCTCTCCTGTAGTAGGCGTCCTTGAGCAGAGATGATGTGAGCAAACCTGGTATAAAATGGATGTAGAAAGAGATGCAAGGGGAAATGACGCACAAGGAGAGAGGGTTCTCCTTACCTCTGTGGCTGACACATGCTTCTTTCCTTTGACGTGAAGAAGACGCTTGATGTTGTACATATTGGTCTCTACATGCTTAAATCCTGATGCCACTCCACCCTTCTTGTAGCTGTTTGGTAGCAGGAAATAAAGAGATAAGAGCTGGTTGTAAAATACCTTCCCCTATGTCCTCTGAGGGCATCTCAAGCTTTTGGTGACGACAGAATAATCTAGAGCAAAGACAATCTCAAAGTGCTAACAATGGAACATCAGATGCTGTGTTGCCTCACTCTGCTGTTCATGGTCAGATCACAGCTCCTCCAGGTGTCTGCCCACCTGGTGTGCATCTTGGGAGAGGATGTGTAGATGAACAAGTAGGTCAGGGATAGCAACAGTTGGCACAATCCCAAGCACAATTCCAGGCTGGGTGGGGAATGGCTGAGAGCAGCCCTCAGGAACAGGACCTGGGGGTCTGGGTTGATGCAAAGCTCAACAGGAGCCTGCAGTGTGAGTGCAGCCCAGACAGCAACCCTGTGCTGGGCTGCAGCAAGAGCAGTGTGGGCAGCAGGGCAAGGGAGGGGATTCTGCCCCTTGGCTCTGCTCTCCTCAGACCCCACCTGCAGTCCTGTGTGCAGTTCTGGAGCCCCCAGCACAAGAAGGACATGGAACTGTTGGAGCCAGTCCAGAGGAGGCCAAGATGCTCAGAGGGCTGCAGCAGCTCTGCTATGAGGACAGGCTGAGAGAGTTGGGGCTTTGCAGCCTGGAGAAGAGAAGGCTTTGAGGAGACCTTGGAGTGGCCTTCCAGTATGTGACGGGGAAGCCTACAGAAAGGCTGAGGAGGGACTACTGACAAGGTCTTGTCATGACAGGATGAGGAGGAATGGGTTT
>WAAF01001732.1:0-29108 GCA_013400475.1 Tricholaema leucomelas
CTGATGCAGGCCAGGAAGCCATTGGCTCTCTCAGCACAGGAATGTCTCTTTAAGGAAGTTGCTGCTTTCCATGTCCTTCGTCCCTCGGGTAAGGCAGGTCTTGGAGGACAAGGTTTGCAGAAGGTAATCAGTCACTGCCACTCGCAGCTGTGCTCTGCTGTCAACTGGTTAATTAGATGCCATCATTTACATTTTTAATTTCTGCAATTTGACATTTTGTGTACAAGGAAAGGAAGGTGGAGAAAAAAAAAAAAGTTAAAAAAAAAAAGCAAAGCCCAGAGCTGCATCAATCCACAGTTTCATAATTAGGAAGCAAAGGGGATGGAGAGCCAAAAAAGCTGACAGGTGTCCTGTAAACAGCGTTGAGACACCTGCTGAGAGGGAGGCTGCTTTCCACTGCAGAGAAATTGGACACTGAAGTGCTGTGTGATGAGGATCCTTCAGGCAGACAAGTGGGGAAATACCATCTATGACAGAGTGGGACAAGCAGCTGACTAGGAACTCTCCTACGAAACGCAGCACAGTGCAAGAGAGGGTGTCAAGAGGATGGGGCCAGACTCTTTTCAGTGTCCAGCAACAGGACCAGAGGAAATGGGCACAGACTGGAACACAAGAAACTCCATCTGAGCATATTCCCTGTACTCAGCACTGGTCAGGCCACACCTTGAGTGCCGTGTCCAGTTCTGGGCTCCTCAATTCAAGAGAGATGTTGAGGTGCTGGAAGGTGTCCAGAGAAGGGCAATGAAGCTGGTGAGGGGCCTGGAGCACAGCCCTGTGAGGAAAGGCTGAGGGAGCTGGGGGTGTGCAGCCTGCAGAAGAGGAGGCTCAGGGCTGACCTCATTGCTGTCTACAGCTACCTGAAGGGAGGCTGNAGACTAGACCTCCCCTGGCACAACTTGAGACTGTGTCCCCTTCTTCTGTTGCTGGTTGCCTGGGAGAAGAGACCAACCCCCACCTGGCTACAGCCTCCCTTCAGGTAGTTGTAGACAGCAATGAGGTCAGCCCTGAACCTCCTCTTCTTTAGGCTAAATTTAGTGCCAGGGTCTTGTTGATTGTTGAGGGCTGGGTGCTAGGTTGGACTGGGTGAGCTTGGAGGTCTCTTTCAACCTGGATGATTCTATGATTCTCTGGCAAAATCAGACCTGTGCTACAAAGACTTCTGAGAAGAGGAAGCATCGGGAACCAACGGCATCCATGGCAGCGCCCTTGCCGGCCCCTCAAAGCTGAAGCACATTGCTGAGAAATAGTCTTATACCCAGAAAACAAATCTCAGCATCCAAAGAAAACTACCTCTGAGTGCAGCCAGCACAGTTCATAGATTGATGGGGAAAAAGAGAAAAGAAAAAGGCTGCATTGCAGTGAAAGGCATTGATTTATGGTGCCTAAGAAGAGCCCACGGAGAAGAGCCCAGCTCCTCATGAATATTGCATCCACACCCTCCTGCTGGGTGAAATGGAAAGTGAAGAGGATTACATCACAGCCACAAGAAATGAGGCTGCTGAAGGAGATCTGAAGTGCTACATTATATGTGCCAGTCTGACTATGACAACCAGTTGAAATGTTTCCTCTCTGCTTCAGCTGCTTATCAAAGGGTGGCAGGGCTGGTGTGAAGCACAGACACACATATCATGGGTTTGCCCAGGTTTGTCCTGTCTCCCCTTCATCTGGCAGCAATGCTCTTTTGAGCCTGTGACTCACAAGGTTCTGAAAGCTCTCCAGTTCCTTTCCAGCCCTACAGAGATGTTTTCCCAGAAGCATGACACTCCTGTGACTCATCTAAACAACAAAAAGCAATGTGTAATGGTCCTCAGAGTGAAGGACAGGATGCAGGAATCTGAGGCTTGGCGGCCTCTGAAGCCATGACTAACTTTCAAGCTGTGATCTCAGTCTTCTGGGTTTACAGGCCATTACCCAGCACCATAACAAAGTGCCCTTGTCTCCCCTGGCCTCGATTCCCCAGCCATCACACACCTGAGCTGTCATTTCCCATTAGGACTGAAAACCAAGATCCTGTGGAAGTGTGTTCCATGGGGAAAATGCAAGGAAAAGAAAGGAAGAGAAGCATGTCCCAGTAATCAACCCTAGCTGCTGGTATGGAGAGAAGAAATCTTGCAGCATCCCATCAGAACTCTGCCATGGCCAAGTGACTTACTGATACAGAGAAGCATGTCCCAGTAATCAACCCTAGCTGCTGGTATGGAGAGAAGAAATCTTGCAGCATCCCATCAGAACTCTGCCATGGCCAAGTGACTTACTGATACAGAGAAGCATGTCCCAGTAATCAACCCTAGCTGCTGGTATGGAGAGAAGAAATCTTGCAGCATCCCATCAGAACTCTGCCATGGCCAAGTGACTTATTGCTACAGAAGAGTTTCTAATGAAGCCATCATCCTGCCATCTACAGAAATGATGAATGTCTACATTAAAGCAGCCTAGTAGGGAAATGACACCATCCCTGCTCAGTCTTTATTTACCTTCTATTTGAGCCCATGTCCTCAGAGGTACTTAGGCCATCTCTGCCATTTGCATACCCCTAATGTTTTCAGAACCACTGTGAAGCTGTCACCAAACCCCAGAGGTCCTTATACTTTCACGGCTGGCATCTGCAAAGCTGCCCCTGTGCTGATTTCTTTGCTCCTGCATCTGACAACTCTCACCTACATCATCACAGAATGCTAAGGGTTGGAAGGGACCTCGGGAAGATCATACATGAGAAGAGGAGGCTCAGGGGAGACCTTATTGCTGTCTACAACCACCTGAGGGGTGGTTGTAGCCAGGAGGAGGTTGCTCTCTTCTCTCAGGCAGACAGCACCAGAACAAGAGGACACAGCCTCAAGCTGTGCCAGGGGAAATTTAGGCTTGAGGTGAGGAGAAAGTTCTTCACTGAGAGAGTCATTGGACACTGGAATGGACTGCCCAGGGAGGTGGTGGAGTCGCCATCCCTGGAGCTGTTCAAGGCAGGATTGGACGTGGCACTTGGTGCCATGGTCTAGCCTTGAGCTCTGTGGTAATGGCTTGGACTTGATGATCTATGAGGTCTCTTCCAACCTTGGTGATACTGTGAGACTGTGAGACTGTGATACAGCCCTTAAAAACAAAGGGGTCCAGGAAGGTTGGACCTACTTCAAGAAGGAACTCCTGAAGGCGCAGGAGCAGCTGGGCCATTGTACCGGACGATGAGCTGAGGAGAGAGGTACCCAGGCTGGATGGGCAAGGAGCTGCTAAAGGAATCAAAGATAAAAAAGAGAGTATATTGCCTTTGGGGAAAAGGGGAGGTTCCCCAGGAAGAGTTCAAGGATGCTAAGTCTTGTACGAAAAAAATGAGAGAGGCAAAAGCCCATTTAGAACTTAGGCTGCCACTGCTGGTAAGGAGAACAAAAAACGTTTCCATAAGTATATGAAGGGCAAGAGAACTGGCTGGAAGGCTGGGCCCAGAGAGTGGTGGTGAATGGTGCCACACCCAGTTGACAGCTGGCACTAGTGGTGCACCCCAAGGATCAGTGCTGAGCCCTGTCCCGTTCAACATCTTTATTGATTACCTGGACCAGGGGATTGAGTCCAGCATCAGGAAGTTTGCAGATGACACCAAGCTAGGAGCAGGTGTGGAGCTGTTGGAGGGTAGGAGAGCCCTGCAGAGGGACCTGGACAGGCTGGATGGGTGGGCAGAGGCCAATGGGACAAGATTTAACAAGGCCAAGTGCAGGGTTCTACACTTTGGCCACAACAACCCCAAGCAGCACTACAGGCTGGGGACAGAGTGGCAGGAGAGCAGCCAGGCAGAAAGGGACNAGAGAGAGTGATTGGCATTGGAATGGGCTGCCCAGGGAGGTGGTGGAGTCATCGTGCCTGAAGGTGTTGGAGAAAAGCCTGGATGAGACACTTAGTTAGCTGGGTGCTAGGTTGGACTGGATGATCTTGGAGGTCTCTTTCAACCTGGTTGATTCTGTGATTCTATGATTCTAGTGATCTTCTTCCACCAAAACAATTATCCTATGATTATCTTATAATTTAAATTCTAATTAAATCTGTGGCTTATGATTTTGTTTGTGTCTGGGAGGTTGTTGTTATTATGTCCATTAATTTTCATTTTTTGCTAGCTGTGTTGTCTAGTTTTAGAGTTAATAAAGTACTGTTTCCATGTATCTCCTTCTAGAGGTCAAGGTAATTCTGAGATAACATCCCAGCACTTTCTCCTTAGAGCTATTGTCATCCTAAAATTGGGTGTAGGTTGGACTGGATGATGTTGGAGGTCTTTTCCAGCCTGGTTAATTCTATGATTCTATGTCTCACACCTCCACAGAAGCTGCTTTAGCCTGTGGGAGGTTGGGAACACAAGGCTAAGGTAGATTCCTTCTGAATGAGACAAGTAGCAAAGCAGCCTATTTAGCTTAGCCTAGCTCCAAAGGCTCAGAAAGTGCTTTGTTAAGAGTGCTCAGTCAGCCTCAGACAAAAGATTAAGTTTCCTTTTCTTTATGTAGAACTATCTGTGCTCTAGTTTATATCTACTGCCTCTTGTCTTATCCCTGAGCACCACTGAAAATTGCCTATCCCTATTCTCTTGATCGCCATCCTTTAGACGTGGATCAACATTGATAACCTGTCTCAGCTCTCTCTTCTCCACACTAAACAGCCCCAGATCATAGAATCATAGAATCATAGAATGGTTTGGGTTGGAAGGGACCTCAAGGATCATCCAGCTCCAACCCCCTGCCATAGGCAGGGACACCTCCCACTAGAGCAGGTTGCTCAAGGCCTCATCCAACCGGGTCTTAAACACCTCCAGGGAGGAAGCATCCACAACCTCCCTGGGCAACCTGTGCCAGTGCCTTACCACCCTCACTGTAAAGAACTTCCTCCTACCATCCAGTCTGAATCTCCCCTCTGCCAGCTTAAACCCATTCCCCCTCGTCCTGACATTACTAGACCTTGTCAATAGTCCCTCCCCAGCCTTCCTGTAGGCTCCCTTCAGATACTGGAAAGCCACTCTAAGGTCTCCTCGAAGCCTTCTCTTCTCCAGGCTGCAGAGCCCCAACTCTCTCAGCCTGTCCTCATAGCAGAGCTGCTGCAGCCCTCTGAGCATCTTCGTGGCTCTCCTTTGGACCCGCTCCAGCAGTTCCATGTCCTTCTTGTATTGGGGGCTCCAGAACTGCACACAGTACTCCAGGTGGGGTCTGAGGAGAGCAGAGTAAAGGGGGAGAATCACCTCCCTTGCCCTGCTCAGGCAAGGGCAGATCTCTCAGCCACTCCTCATAAGAGATATGCTCCTGTTCTCTCAGCATCTTTGCAGCCTCTATGTACACCATCCAGTGTCCAGCATGAACTGAGAAGATCAGAACTGAATGAAACACTCCAGGGCAGTGTTTTGTCCCTAGGGCAGCTTAGAGGGGAGCAGAATCATCCTTGTCCCGATGGTTACATTCTCCTTACTGCAGCTCAGGACACCATTGACTATTTTGGCCACAAGAGTACACTGAAGCAGTGCTCATTCTTATCATCTGGAAAAGAGAAGACTTAGAGGAGATCTGATAAATGTTTATAAATGTCTGAGAGCTGGCCAGGAGTGGGGGACAGGCTCTGGTCACTTGCTCCCTGTCATAGGACAAGGAGTAATGGGTGTAAGTTACAGCACACGAGGTTCTGCCTCAACACAAGGAGGAACTTCTTTATTGTAAGGGTCACAGTGCACTGGAACAGGCTCCCCAGAGAGTTTGTGGGATCTCCTTCTCTGGAGCCTTTCAAGGCCTGTCTGGATGTGTTCCTCTGTGATCTGTGTTAGATAGCATTGTCCTGCTCTGGCAGGGGGGTTGGACTCGATGATCTCCTTGGGTCTCTTCCAACCCCTAACATCCTGTGACCCTGTGACCCTGTGACCCTTTGAAATATAATTATTCTTGTTGCTTTCCCATCTCTCTCTTTCCCTGGCATGCCTTTATTTTGGTTTGTTTCCCTAAGAAAAGCAATACAATGGTGACCCAGGAATACATCTTGGCCTCTGTTTACCCAGGAGTAAAATCATTAAATCTCAGAATGGTTTGGGTTGGATAGAATCATAGAATCACTGAATCATACAATCAACCAGGTTGGAAGAGACTTCCAACGTCATCCAGTCCAACCTAGCACCCAGCCCTAAACAATCAACCAGACCATGGCACTAAGTGCCTCATCCAGGCTTTGCTTCAACACCTCCAGGCATGGCGACTCCACCACCTCCCTGGGCAGCCCATTCCAATGCCAATCACTTCTTCTGGGAAGAACTTCCTCCTAACATCCAGCCTAGACCTCCCCTGGCACAACTTGAGACTATATCCCCTTGTTCTATTGCTGGTTGCCTGGGAGAGGCCATCTAGTCCAACCAGTAGATCAACTAGATCAGGCTGGTTAGAGTCCAGCTAGATCAGATTGGTCAGAGCCAAATGAGTCCTGGCCTTGAGTCTCTCCAGGGATGAAACCTCCAGCACATCCCTGGGCAACCTGAGCCAGTATTCTACCACCATCATAGTGAAGAACTTCTTCCTAATGTCCAACCTAAACCTACCCTTCTCTAGTTTAAAACCACTGCCTCTCATCCTATTGCTAAATGTCCTTGCAAAGAGTTCCTCTCCAGTTTTCTTGTAGGCTCCCTTCAGGTTTTGGAAGGCTGCTATAAGCTCTCCTCAGAGTCACCTCTTTTCCAGGCTAAACAACCCAGCTCTCTCAGTCTGATTTAGGAGGAAGTTCTTTACAGTGAGGGTGGTAAGACACTGGCACAGGTTGCCCAGGGGGGTTGTGGATGCTTCCTCCCTGGAGGCGTTTAAGGCCAGGCTGGATGAGGCCGTGAGCAGCCTGCTCTAGTGGGAGGTGTCCCTGCCTATGGCAGGGGGTTGGAGCTGGATGATCCTTGACGTCCCTTCCAACCTAAACCATTCTATGATTCTATGATTCTAAAAGCCTGGATGAGGCACTTAGTGCCATGGTCTGGCTGACTGGATAGGACTGGGTGCTAGGTTGGCCTGGATGATCTTGGAGGTCTCTTCCAACCTGCTTGATTCTATGATTGTATGATTCATTTACTCCAGCTTCTTACATCCTCATCTACATAGCACCAGGCCTGGTAATTAGATAACTATTCTATGATTTTGTAGGTGAGGTTCTCCAGCTTTCCAATCACCTTTGTGGCCCTCCTCTGGACCTGGTCCATATCTATCTTGAGTTGAGGGCCCCCAAAGTTGGACACGGTAACTGCTCTTGCTTTCATTACCCACTAAGAAAGGCTCCTTAGTAGAGCTGTTTCACAAGACCCATCCTGCTGCTACCACTCAGCACCTCATTAGCTCATCAAAAGAGAACACCAAAGCCACGTTGCCAGCCCTTCCTCTCCAGCCTGAAATATTCCAGCACTGCAGTGGTGTAGGCAGCTTAGCATGGAGCTAATTGCCTTCCAAAAGATCTTTTTGTCATGGTTGTTGTGCCATCGCTGGGTTGGGACTGCACTCATTAATAACAATTTTAGCATATGAAAAGCTTGTAAGGAATCCATGTGCTGCAGACAGCAGATGCAATTACAGCACTAACCTAATTAGGGTTATGCAATAGCTGACTGGATCCCCACCACTGAAGGAGCAAGAGTGAAAGGGAGGCTGCTAGAGCAGAGGAGAGATGAAGGAAAGCTTGGGAATAAGCTAGTGGTCAGATCTTCAAGGGAGATGTTGAGATGCTGGAATGTGTCCAGAGAAGGGCAACGAAGCTGGTGAGGGGCCTGGAGCACAGCCCTGTGAGGAGTGGCTGAGGGAGCTGGGGGTGTGCAGCCTGCAGAAGAGGAGGCTCAGGGCTGACCTCATTGATGTCTACAACTACCTGAAGGGAGGCTGTAGCCAGGTGGGGGTTGGTCTCTTCTGCCAGGCAAGCAGCAACAGGACAAGGGGACACAGTCTCAAGTTGTGCCAGGGAAGGTCTAGGTCCTTCCCTGCCAGGTCCTTCTTCATGAAGCTAATCAGCACAAATACAATCTTTGCAGCTCAGATATCTCCCAGGAAAGTAAAACTGCCATGTTATGTCAACAGAGGAACTGAGGATGTGCCCTTGCCTTGCTTCAGTTCATCCCACAGAAGATCATAGAATCATAGAATCAACCAGGTTGGAAGAGACCTCCAACATCATCCAGTCCAACCTAGCACCCAGCCCTAAACAAACAACCAGACCATGGCACTAAGTGCCTCAGCCAGGCTTTTCTTGAACGCCTCCAGGGACAGCAACTCCACCACCTCCCTGGGCAGCCCATTCCAATGCCAATCACTCTCTCTGCCAACAACTTCCTCCTAACATCCAGCCTAGACCTCCCCTGGCACAACTTGAATCTGTGTCCCCTTGTTGTGTTGCTGCTTGCCTGGCAGAAGAGACCAACCCCTGTAAGTTAGATCCCCAAAGGGTACAGAGTATCCCTTCTGTGTACTCCAAATACACTCCCACCACATTTTCTAACAAGCTTAAGACCTTGACACATAAAGAGTAACACCATTCAAATGATAACTCCTTCAGGAAAAGGAAATAGATAAGGACACAGATCAAATGATAACTCCTTCAGGAAAAGGAAATAGATAAGGACACAGATCAAATGATAACTCCTTCAGGAAAAGGAAATAGATAAGGACACAGATCAAATGATAACTCCTTCAGGAAAAGGAAATAGATGAGGACACAGATCAAATGATAACTCCTTCAGGAAAAGGAAATAGATAAGGACACAGATCAAATGATAACTCCTTCAGGAAAAGGAAATAGATGAGGACACAGATCCAGGACCTGGATACTAACGGCTTGGTCAGGTCGTGTTTGTACCCTAATAAACTGCAGATGTTACAATTCTGAATGCCACAGATCAGGTCAATTTAAGGCTTTGTACAGTCCTGAACTTGGAAAGTCCATTTTGCATGGTTTTCATTGGAAGATTCTCAAGGTCTTAAGAACACTTGCAGCATCTCTCTTGATTTTCAGCTTCTTTCTCTTTGAGGGGCTACTTTTAACACACAATGAGCAGCCAAAAAGAGACCAGGTCCCTGCAGGGATGAGAAGAAAGCATCAGCTCATCTCCTCGCAGCTCTGCAGGTATTTTGGGCACCAGTGTGCTCTGGAAAAAACCCTTTGGCTCACAGTTTTTGTGCTCTGCCCCTTTTCTATCTCCCAGATCCCTGCCTCGATGCCAGGTTTCAGTAGGGAAACATCGTATTGATTGTGATGCAGGCAATTAAGTGGTGTTAATGAAGTTCAAACAAGTGTTATCATAAGCTTGGCAGCATGGAGAGAAATAAAAAGGTCAGCCACAGCCCTTTGTCATCTTTTGAGTGTGGTTTTGAATGCTAATGAGGCAGTCCCAATTAGAACAGGCTCCCCTTTGTATTGCTTGGGGATTGCATCAAATGCTCCCAAGTTCTCCAGATTTCTGGGCTCAAAGGGGACATTTGAAGTAAACTTGAAAAGATGCAGATCTGAAGCTGCTCTCATGTAAATTCAGCAAAGCCTATGGAATTATACTAACAGCAGTCAGATGAGAATCTGGTCTACTGTTCCCATTCTTAGCCTCTTTTTTTCAGTAGACTCATATAATGATAATGGAAAAGTCTCTGCTTCGTTTTGGAACTGCAGCCTGCCCCTTCATGTCTTCAACAAAAGCCCAATAGTCTGCCCCCATTTGCTGGGTCAGTCAGGCCTCATCTCCTGCTGCAGGAAACCCAAGTGATGGCTGCACCAAGATACCTCTCAGCCATCCATTTTCACAGTGAAAAGGCCCCTGGGTGTGTGATTTGAAAGCAGAACCTGGTTGTGCTCAAAAGTCAGGACTTCTCAGCAGGATTGTTTCAGCAGGAAGAGTTCACCTCTGCTTCCAATAGTGTTACAAAATGACTGCTGGGATCAAATTCCTAGTTGACTACTATGTAGAGGTAGACCACTGGTCAGGCCAAAATCATAGAATCAATCAGGTTGAAGAGACCTCCACCTGCTCTAGTGGGAGGTGTCCCTGCCTATGGCAGGGGGTTGGAGCTGGATGATCCTTGAGGTCCCTTCCAACCTAAACCATTCTATGATTCTATGATTCTAAGATCATCCAGTGCAACCTAGCACCCAGCCCTGTCCAATCAACCAGACCATGGCACTAAGTGCCTCATCCAGGCTTGGCTTCAACACCTCCAGGGATGGTGACTCCTTCACAAAATCTGTAGCTATTCCCTTCTCAGGACACATTCCTATACAAAGAGGTGGAAAACTAATCCTTGAAGAATGGGAGGAATGTACTTTGACCAATGCCAGCTTCTTATGCCAAGGTCATTCTCTGCTTTGCATTTTCTGAGTCACAAAGGCACAATGCACTCTAAGAATCCAGCAAAGGGATGTCTTGGAGTAACCCAGCTCAGCCACCATTTCATAGAGTCATAGAATCAACCAGGTTGGAAGAGACCTCCAAGATCATCCAGTCCAACCTAGCACCCAGCCCTATCCAAACAACCAGACCATGGCACTAAGTGCCTCATCCAGGCTTTGCTTCAACACCTCCACGGATGGCAACTCCACCACCTCCCTGGGCAGCCCATTCCAATGCCAATCACTCTCTCTGCCAACAACTTCCTCCTAACATCCAGCCTAGACCTCCCCTGCCACAACTTGAGGCTGTGTCCCCTTCTTCTGTTGCTGCTTGCCTGGCAGAAGACACTCACCCCCACCTGGCTACAGCCTCCCTTCAGGGAGCTGCAGACAGCAATGAGCTCTGCCCTGAGCCTCCTCTTCTGCAGGCTGCACACCCCCAGCTCCCTCAGCCTCTCCTCACAGGGCTGTGCTCCAGGCCCCTCACCAGCTTTGTTGCCCTTCTCTGGACACATTCCAGTATCTCAACATCTCTCTTGACTTGAGTAGCCCACAACTGGACACAGTACCCAAGGTGTGGCCTGACCAGTGCTGAGTACAGTAGAAAGAACAACCTCCCTTGTCCTCCTGGCCACACTGTTCCAGGATGCCATTTACTCTCCTGGCCACCTGGGCACACTGCTGGCTCATGTTCAGTTGTCTGTTCAATAGACCTCTTAAAAGCAAGGAGGCTGCCTTTACTCCAGAGTACCTTCAAGTTGGCTTATAATCTACCACTGCCTAATTGCCCTCTTAGAGTTTCTTCTTCATCACAGAGGTTCATTTGATTCCAGGTTCCTCTGATTTACTCAACCTCTTCTTCAACTCCCCAAATGAAAATCTTTTTATCTTACGATTTGCTCTTTGAACAATCCTAGTGGTCTTGAAGGATGCCATCTCCAGCTGATGCTGACTACAGAAATAGCTCCAAATGGTCCTGAAAGTCTTTGGATTTGGAAAATCTCCCCCAAAATGCAACTGCAGAATGGAGAAAATGAATTCTGTTGGAAGGTAGGAGAGCCCTGCAGAGGGACCTAGACAGGCTGGATGGGTGGGCAGAGGCCAATGGGACAAGATTTAACAAGGCCAAGTGCAGGGTTCTACACTTTGGCCACAACAACCCCAAACAACGCTACAGGCTGGGGACAGAGTGGCTGGAGAGCAGCCAGGAGGAAAGGGACCTGGGGGTACTGGTAGAGAGTAGCTGCAGATGAGCCAGCAGTGTGCCCAGGTGGCCAAGAGAGCCAATGGCATCCTGGCCTGGATCAGGAACAGTGTGGCCAGCAGGACAAGGGAGGTTATTCTGCCCCTGTACTCAGCACTGGTCAGGCCACACCTTGAGTGCTGTGTCCAGTTCTGGGCTCCTCAATTCAAGAGAGATGTTGAGGTGCTGGAAGGTGTCTAGAGAAGGGCAACAAGGCTGGTGAGGGGCCTGGAACACAAACCCTATGAGGAGAGGCTGAGGGAGCTGGGGGTGTTTATCCTGGAGAAGAGGAGGCTCAGAGCAGACCTCATTGCTGTCTACAACTACCTGAAGGGAGGCTGTAGCCAGGTGGGGGTTGGTCTCTTCTGCCAGGCACCCAGCAACAGGACAAGGGGACACAGTCTCAAGTTGTGCCAGGGGAAGTATAGGCTGGATGTTAGGAGGAAGTTCTTCACAGAGAGAGTGATTGGCATTGGAATGGGCTGCCCAGGGAGGTGGTGGAGTCACCATCCCTGGGGGTGTTCAGGAAAAGCCTGGATGAGGCACTTAGTGCCATGGTCTAGTTGACTGGATAGGGCTGGGTGCTAGGTTGGACTGGATGACCTTGGAGGTCTCTTCCAACCTGGTCAATTCTATTCTATTCTATTAATGCAGGGTTGGAATTGCAATTACATTTTCTTCATCCTTGATATGTTTCTTCTCTTTGATCCACCATAGCATCCAGGTGACACTGCCTTGAGACAGTGGAAGTGACACACAAAAAAAAAACCAGAAGCAGGGCAGAAGTTCTAACCACGTTCCAAAACCCACAGCTTCCCCTTGGGCTTCATTTCAGGTTGTCAGACATCAGTGCAGATAGCAACCCAACACATGCTGGGGTCAGACATCCAGTGCTGCTTCCAAGCAGCAGGAGGTGTTATGTACCTCTTTTGCAAAGCCAGTTGTTTGGGAAAACTTCCAGGGAAATGCATCACTTGTTGCTGAAGATTACTGGGCAACAGGATTTGGCTCCAAGTGGTTGTAAAATGAAATCAGTACTGGATAAAACAAAATGGAGATTGCAGCCTTCTGTTTACCCAGCTGCTGAAAAATAGCTCTGTGGAGAAGGATCCAGGAGTGCTGGACAAGTTCAGCGTGAGCCAGCAATGTGTTCTTGTGGATAAGAAGGTCAAAATGAGATCCTGGGATGCATTAAGTAGAGTGTGGCCAGCAAATGAAGGAAGGGTTCTCCTCCCCCCACCACTATGCCCTAGTAAGGCCATATTTGGAATATTGTGTCCAGTTCTGGGGTCTCCTGTTCAAGAGAGTCCAGTGGAGGCTACAAAGATGCTGATGGGACTGGAGTACCTCTGTGAGGAGGGGAGGCTGAGAGGGGCTGTTTAGCCTGGAGAAGAACAGACCGAGATCTGGGGCAGAGTATCCTGGAGAAGAACAGACTGAGATGTGGGGCAGATTAGCCTGGAGAAGAACAGACTGAGATGTGGGGCAGATTAGCCTGGAGAAGAACAGACTGAGATGTGGGGCAGATTAGCCTGGAGAAGAACAGACTGAGATGTGGGGCAGATTAGCCTGGAGAAGAACAGACAGATTTTCTCAATGCTGATCAATATCTAAAGGCCAGATGTCAAGAGGATGGGGCCAAACTCTTTTCAGTGATGCCCAGTAATAGGACAAGTGGCAAAAGACATAAACTGGAACATAGGAGGTTACACTTAAGGAAGAATCTTCCTTTGAGTGCTGGAGCCCTGAAGCAGGCTGCCCAGACAGGTTGTGGAGTCTCCTTCTCTGAATAGATTCAAAACCCATCTGAACATGACCCTGTGCAACCTGCTCCAGGTGAACCTGCCTTGGCAGGAGGGTTGGACTAAGTGATCTCATAGAATCAACCAGGTTGGAGGAGACCTCCAACATCATCCAGTCCAACCTAGCACCCAGCCCTGTCCAGTCAACCAGACCATGGCACTAAGTGCCTTGTCCAGGCTTTTATTGAACACCTTCTCTCTTGGCCACCTGGGCACACTGCTGGCTCATCTTCAGCTACTATCCACCAGTACCCCCAGGTCCCTCTCTGCCTGGCTGCTCTCCAGACACTCTGTCCCCAGCCTGTAGTGCTACTTGGGGTTGTTGTGGCCAAAGTGCAGAACCCTGCACTTGGCCTTGTACAATCTCATCCCATTGGCCTCTGCCCACCCATCCAGCCTGTCCAGGTCCCTCTGCAGGGCTCTCCTACCTTCCAACAGCTCCACACCTGCTCCTAGCTTGGTGTCATCTGCGAACTTACTGATGCTGGACTCAATCCCCTTGTCCAGATCATCAATAAAGATATTGAACAGGAGTGGGCCCAGCACTGATCCTTGGGGCACACCACTAGTGACAGCTGCCAACTGGATGTGGCACCATTCACCACCACTCTCTGGGCTCAGCCTTCCAGCCAGTTCTTGACCCATATCAGAGTGAATCTCTCCAAGCCATGAGCTGCCAGCTTTGCTTGAAGCTTGTTGTGGCAGACAGTGTCAAAGGCTTTGCTGCAGTCCAGGTAGACTACATGCACAGCCTGCCCCATGTTCACCAGCTAGGTAACTTGATCATAAAAGGAGATCAGGTTGGTCAGGCAGGATCTGCCCTTCCTAAACCCATGCTGGCTAAGCCCTCCCAACCCTCACCATTCTGTGAAGAAAAAAAGGTGTTGCATGAGGAAAAGAATAAAAGGTGTTGCATGCTGCTCTCCCCCTGTGTATCACAGTTTGATGCTCAAATGTAATCTGCCATCTCCAAAATAAAAAGCTAGCCAGGGTTGTATATAAAACACAATATTTGTCCACAGAAACCAAGCACTCAGTACACATAAGATTACAACAGGATTAGTAGAGTATGACATCTTTGAGTCACTGTTGGTGCAAAGTGGATTTCCAGCTGAATCTCAAACACCTCATTCTCTTATCCAAGTTAGTCCAGCAATTGACCTCAACACATGTTCAGAAACTTGGACATAGAATCATAGAATCAACCAAGTTGGAAGAGACCTCCAAGGTCATTCAGTCCAACCTAACACTGAGCCCTAAACAGTCAACCAGACCATGGCACTAAGTGCCTCATCCAGGCTTTGGTTGAACACCTCCAGGGACAGCGACTCCACCACCTCCCTGGGCAGCCCATTCCAATGCCAATCACTCTCTCTGCCAACAACTTCCTCCTAACATCCAGCCTAGACCTCCCCTGGCACAACTTGAGACTGTGTCCCCTTGTTCTCTTGCTGCTTGCCTGGCAGAAGAGCCCAACCCCACCTGGCTACAGCCTCCCTTCAGGTAGCTGTAGACAGCAATGAGGTCTGCCTTGAGCCTCCTCTTCTGCAGGCTGCACACCCCCAGCTCCCTCAGCCTCTCCTCACAGGGCTGTGCTCCAGGCCCCTCACCAGCTTTGTCGCCCTTCTCTAGACACCTTCCAGTATCTCAACATCTCTCTTGAATTGAGGAGCCCAGAACTGGACACATTACTCAAGAAGTAGGTCATAATTAAGTACTAGAAGTAGGTCATAACTGAGCAAGGCAGCTTGTAAGAGCCTACGAGGTTGCTTGGAAATGAGATTTGCAGAAGTTTGTAATCACATCTAAAAAATAATTGTCTAGACACATCAGGGCTGAATGGTATCACCATTGTATAAAATGTCATCTCATGCTGACTAGGGAACAGATCTCTTTGATCAGCTGTGCTCCTCTTCCACAGTGTGAGAGCAAACCATCTCCACCAGAGGAAACACAATGGTTGACACCATACTGTGCCTACAGCGGCAGCGCTCTCACACAACCTGCTTGGCATGCTACCAACTTTAGACAGTGCCTGTGAAGTTATCCAGACAAATCATTGCTCAAAAGTGGATGACACTGGTCAAGAATCACCTGTAAAATAAACCCCATCTTTGTATTTACAGAGCAGCAATCATTCTCCATCTGTGCAGCTCCCAAACCTGTCAATAACACCAAGCAAGTGTAGCACTTTGGACAACAATGCACAGATCAACCTCTGCAAGGTTTACTCCAACAGACAAGCTCCTGCTGAATGAAGATCAAGATTTTTGCTTGCCCTGCAGAAAATCTTAGAGAAGCCTCTACATAGAATCATAGAACATCAGGGGCTGGAAGGGACCTTGAAAGATGATCTGGTTCAGCTCCCCCCGCCATAGCAGGATCACCTAGATCAGATCACACAGGAATGCATAGAATCATAGACTCATAGAATCAACCAGGTTGGAAGAGACTTCCAAGATCATCCAGTCCAACCTAGCACCCAGCCCTATCCAGTCAACTAGACCATGGCACTAAGTGCCTCATCCAGGCTTTTCTTAAACACCCCTAGATGGTTCTTGAATATCTCCAGAGAGGGAAACTTCACAACCTCCCTGGGCAGCCTGTTCTAATGCCCTGTCACTCTCACAGTAATATGATTCCTCCTAAGGTTTACATGGAACCTCCTATGCTTCATTCCTGCACAGTGCATTCCTTCTCACCCTCTACACCACACAGTTGGAGAATCATAGAATCATCATGGTATCCTTGTAGAATCATCACAGAAAGCACTGGATTGGAAGAGACCTTCAAAGGTCATCTAGCCCAAACCCCCAACACAGGTCATCTAGCCCAACATACTGCAGCACAGTTACCTTGGTTGTATTCATAGAATCATAGAATCATAGAATGGTTTAGGTTGGAAGGGACCTCAAGGATCATCCAGCTCCAACCCCCTGCCATAGGCAGGGACACCTCCTACTAGAGCAGGCTGCTCAAGGCCTCATCCAGCCTGGCTTTAAACGCCTCCAGGGAGGAAGCATCCACAACCTCCCTGGGCAACCTGTGCCAGTGTCTTACCACCCTCACTGTAAAGAACTTTCTCCTAATATCCAGTCTAAATCTCCCCTCTTCCAGTTTAAACCCATTCCCCCTCGTCCTGACACTACTAGACCTTGTCAATAGTCCCTCCCCAGCCTTCCTGTAGGCTCCCTTCAGATTCCCTGTAGAGCAGCTTTGCAAGACAGTTAACTTCAGTGCAGTAGATTGAGCAGCAGAGCAGCAAGTCTTGCAGATGTGGATAAAACACTTGGAAAGACCTCTAACCTTTCAAAAAACACCTACAGAGCTTCAGTCACCAGCCTGTCAATCTCATGGCATCTCATTCAAAGCACAGAAAAGCCTCCATGGAAAGTTGCTGGGCTTGAATTAAGGACAGCTAATTGTTTGACCCAGCTAATTGTTTGACCCTTGGGAACTAGGTGCATGGGGACTGTCACAGTGATGACAACCTTTGCAGTTGATTTGGTATTGCTAGGTTAATGCTGAACTTGACAGAAAACAGAACGAGCACAGAGCCTCAAGTTGTGCCAGGGGAGGTCTAGGCTGGATGTTAGGAGGAAGTTGTTGGCAGAGAGAGTGATTGGCATTGGAATGGGCTGCCCAGGGAGGTGGTGGAGTCACCGTCCCTGGAGGTGTTGTAGAAAAGCCTGGATGAGGCACTTAGTGCCATGGTCTGGTTGACTGTTTAAGGCTGGGTGCTAGGTTGGACTGGATGAGCCTGGAGGTCTCTTCCAACCTGGTTGGTTCTGTACTTCTATAACTCTTCCAATCACAACAATTCTATGATGCTGTGATGCTGACAACAACAAATCATTTCTGGTCTGTGTGGAAAGACTCATAAACCTATGTACTTAGCAGGGCTCAAACACATCACCACCCCTTCCTTCCTCCTTCTGTCTCTTCTCAAAAGTATCTCCTTGAGAGAAACAATGATGGCAAACACCTTCAGTTCACACCTCTAAATTTCCATCTCTGCTGTATGACACATGGGAACAAAAGACTAATGTGGAGCTTTCCACCTAGGCAATAACCAAAAAGAGCTCTGAGGCAGCTACCAAATGCAACATTAATGATGCTTCCTACCTCCATCCAGGAATCAGTGCCTTATTGTATCACTTGCTTACATCATGCCTATTTCTAAGGCTAAAACTCACCTTTCCACCCAGTTCTTGTAGCTGGGGATGTCCTTGGCATACAGAAGCTTGTTGGAGGGTGAGTCTTTGCCCAGACGGTGCTCTGAGGTTGAACAGGAGTCCATGAAAGTCTGAGCCACTACAGAAAGGCAGGCATCTGTGATGCTGTTCTTATGGATGTCGAAGACGAACTGGGGGTTCTTGATCATGTTAACCCAGAAGCGTAATGGCAGGCTGCAAGAGGGGTGGGGTAAGGTGAAGAGGTCAGTCAGACAGTGCATGGTTCATAGGCTTTGTTCTGTGAGGTTATAATGGTAAACGTTGGATGGGAATCAAAGATCATGGTGTGGAGTTAAAGACTCTGGGATAAGCTTTGAGAGACAATAAATTCCTCCACCTGCAGGAATCCAGAGACAGCAGAGGACTTCCCTCAGGAGTGTCTTTTGTCCCTGTTATCCTTTCAAGGCAAATTTTGTCAGTCTTAAAGTCAATGCCATTTCATTGAGGTTGTACATGAATCAGTGGAGAGACAACAGGGGTAATGAAAATGAGTCCTAACTTCTCTACTTTAGGTGTTTATGTAAAGTGGACCCTGCTGAGCGCCTCATCAGACGAGGGTAGGCACTACACCCTCAAAACCCGCCTGAACATGAGCCAGCAGTGTGCCCAGGTGACCAAGAGAGACAATGGCATCCTGGCCTGGCTCAGGAACAGTGTGGCCAGTAGGAGCAGGGAGGTCATTCTGCCCCTGTACTCTGCACTGGTTAGACTACACCTTGAGTACTGTGTCCAGTTCTGGGCCCCCCAGTTTAAGAGGGACATTGAGATGCTTGAACGTGTCCAGAGAAGGGCAACGAGGCTGGTGAGAGGCCTCGAGCACAGCCCTACGAGGAGAGGCTGAGGGAGCTGGGATTGTTTAGCCTGGAGGAGGCTCAGGAGAGACCTTATTGCTGTCTACAACTACCTGAGGGGTGGTTGTAGCCAGGAGGAGGTTGCTCTCTTCTCTCAGGCAGCCAGCACCAAAACAAGAGGACACAGCCTCAAGCTACGCCAGGGGAAATTTAGGCTTGAGGGGAGGGGAAAGTTCTTCAGTGAGAGAGTCATTGGACACTGGAATGGGCTGCCCAGGGAGGTGGTGGAGTCGCCGTCCCTGGAGCTGTTCAAGGCAGGATTGGACGTGGCACTTGGTGCCATGGTCTAGCCTTGAGCTCTGTGGTAACGGCTTGGACTTGATGATCTGTGAGGTCCACGTGCTTTGGACACCATTTATCGCCAGAGGTCACAGATCAAGCCCAACTCCACATTATGATCCCAGCACACTGGACCTGAAGCAGTTGTTATGTGATAGGGAAAACCTTGTTGTCTCAAGGGGGAAGAAATGGCATTAGGAAACAAGTGTTGTAAGCTTTCAAATGAAAACAAATCTGCCCTAACCATTATTATTCCAATTACAACTCAAAGTCCTTCCCCCACTCACCCCCTTCTTCTCCCAAAGCATTCCAGGTGTCTATGGTTTGTATGAGATGCCCTGAGGTATCTACCTCCAGCCTTTGCCTCCAGCCTTTCTGTCAGGGCAAATGCATTCATACACTTGTGGCCTAGAAGCTGAGATGTGTCACTGATCACAGAGTCAATCTCTTATCTGTCTGTCAGGTAGAGTGTGAAGCCTACCTTCAAGTGTCTGCACCTTCCCTAGAGGAGGTTATCCTTCAGCTTAACAAATTTACCTGATGTTCAGGCTAAACTCCCCAGTTCCTCAGTCACTTCCATTTGCTCATTACCTTCATGTGTTCACAGCACCATAACAAATTAATCTCCAAGTCTGATACATTTCAGGTAGCAGCAAGGAGTTTATCATGTTCTGACAGAGGGATGACACCACATTTTCCTAAGCCACTGTGTGTTCTTTTGGGCCAGCAAGATCTCAGAACCAATGTAAGGAAAGCTCCACACAGATGATCCTATCAGGCAAGTTCAGAAGTGAGAGATGCTGGCAATGAGACCTGACAGAGTTGTGGAAGAGGGATATTTTACTCTGGGAACAGAGATCCATGTCTAGGGTGATGAGGTGGATGAATCATAGAATTGTTAAGGTTGGGAAAGGCCTCTAAGGTATTTCTCTGCTCTGGTGAGACCTGAGTACTGTGAGTACTGAGTATTGTGAGTACTGTGTTCAGCTCTGGAACCTTCAACAAAAGAAGGAGATAGACCTGATGGAAAGGGTGCAGAAGAGGACCACAAAACTCACCAGAGGCCTGAAGCACCTCTCCTACAAAAACAGGATGAGGGAGCTGGGGTTGCTCAGCCTGGAGAAGAAGAGCATTTTGGTACCTGATAGGAGCCTACAAGAAAACTGGAGAGGGACATTTTGCAAGGGACAATGTGGCAATGGTTTTAAACTAGAGAAGAGCATATGTAGGTCAGACATTAGGAAGAAGCTTTTCACTATGAAGGAGATGGAACATTGGAACAGGTTGCTCAGAGAGGTGGTACTGGCTCTGTCCCTAGAGCCATTCAAAGTCAGGCTTGATGGGGCTCTAAGCAACCTGATCCAGTCAGGGGATGTCTCTGATTATTGCAGGGGGGTTGGACTAGATCATAGAATCAATCAGGTTGGAAGAGACCTCCAAGATCATCCAGTCCAACCTAGCACCCAGCCCTATCCAGTCAACTAGACCATGGCACTAACTGCCTTATCAAGTCTTTTCTTGAACACCCCCAGGCACGGTGACTCCACCACCTCCCTGGGCAGCCCATTCCAATGCCAATCACTCTTTCTGTGAAGAACTTCCTCCTAACATCCAGCCTAGACCTCCCCTGGCACAACTTGAGACTGTGTCCCCTTGTTCTGCTGCTGGTTGCCTAGGAGAAGAGACCAACCCCCACCTGATGATCTTTAAAGGTCCCTTCCAACTCAATGCATTCTGTGATTCTGTTATGATCAAGTCCAAACATCAACTCAGCACCACCATGGAGATCTTCTGCATTTGTTTGGATGGTAAACACAGGCACAGTGAGGAGGATGGACTGGATGATCTTGGAGGTCTCTTCCAACCTAGTTGATTCTATTCTACCTAATAGAGCACGTGTATGTGTGCAGGGGTGTGAGGAAGAGCTGGTGGCATCATGTCCCTAGCTGGGACTAATGAAGCCTGTGATGTGACTTTGAGTTAACTTAATCTGACTGAACAGATTTCTTCAGACTGCCCCCTTTTCCCACCTACACACACACTCTGCCTTCCCCCCCTCCTCCATCCTCCCCTTAACTAAACCTCCAGCTCATTTAGCCTGAGTGGCTGCAATCAGCCTCAGATTAGTGCCACAGATAATGTTAATAATATGCTAATGTTTCATTAGTTGAAAGCCTCTTTGGTGCATGGGGTTTCTTTTTTTATGTCAGGGTGCTGTGAGGATCTGCCATCAGCGTGGCTGGGAAAAGGGAAAAAATGCATGAGCTGGGAGCCCCATGGCTCTCCTCTGCTGTTCCTTTTATAGTCCCTCTATTTGCACAGGAGAAGGGGAGGGAGAGAGTCCCCAGGAGACTCACTCCAGCAGGGAGACTCAGCAGAGAGGAGCTGCAGAGATCTTTTCTCTCCACTCATCCTGGCTTTTTCCTGCTCTCCCCTTCTACATATGAGGAAGGGATGTTGCCTGGCAGCTAGAGCTGATGTCAGAAAGATGTTGTCTGCTAAGCTCTGGCCAGGCCACTCCTCAAACACTGCATTCAGTTTTGGGCTGCTCACTATAAGAAGGACATTGAGATGCTGGAGCGTGTCCAAAGGAGAGCAACCAAGCTTGTGAAGGGCCTGGAACAAAAGTCTTAGAGGGAACAGCTAAGAGAACTGGAGTCTTTTAGCCTTCAAAACAGGAGATTGAAGGCAGACCTCAGCACCCTCTACAACTACCTCAAGGGAGACTGGAGCTGACTGGGTGTCAGTCTGTTCTGACATGCTGCAAGTGAAAGAACAAGGTAAAACAGTCTTGAGTTGTGCCAAGGAAGGTTCAAGCTGGATATTAATTCAAGAGAGATGTTGAGGTGCTGAAACATGTCCAGAGAAGGGCAACAAAGCTGGTGAGGGGCCTGGAGCACAGCCCTGTGAGGAGAGGCTAAGGGAGCTGGGGGTGTGCAGCCTGGAGAGGAGGAGGCTCAGGGCTGACCTCATTGCTGTCTACAACTACCTGAAGGGAGGCTGTAGCCAGGTGGGGTTGGTCTCTTCTGCCAGGCAACCAGCAACAGGACAAGGGGACACAGCCTCAAGTTGTGGCAGGGGAGGTCTAGGCTGGATGTTAGGAGGAAGTTGTTGGCAGAGAGAGTGATTGGCATTGGAATGGGCTGCCCAGGGAGGTGGTGGAGTCACCATCCCTGGAGGTGTTGAAGAAAAGCCTGGATGAGGCACTTAGTGCCATGGGCTGGTTGTTTGGATAAGACTGGGTGATAGGTTGGACTGGATGATCTTGGAAGTCTCTTCCAACGTAGTTGATTCTATGATTCTATGATTTGGAAAGAAATATTTACAGACAGGGTGATCAGGCACTAGAACAGGCTGCCTAGGGAGGTGGTGGAGTCATCATCCCTGAAGGTATTGAAAAGACTCTGGATGTGGTGCTGAGGAAGTGGTTTAGCAGTACTCTTTTAGCAGTAGTTGTGGGATTGTGAGCTCCAGAGCAGCAGGTGGATGTGATGATCTTAAAGGTCCCTTCCAACCTCGACAGTTCTATGACTTTGTCACTTTGAAGGAGATTCACATACACCTCCACATCCTTTAAATGCTTATTATTATTTGAGCTATTCTCCTGGTCTCCAGCTACCTCTCCAGTAGGATGCAAGTTTCCTGTGCATGCTGCATATGCCCTGCAGATGTCTGGGATACCCTAAAACATCTCAGATGGCAGTAGGTGCTTACGTGTGCCAGGAGGGTTGGGCTCAATGTTTTCTAGAGGTCCCTTCCCACTCCCAACATTCTGTGACTCTGTGTGGGCCATCGAATCAGCTCTACGCCTGTATACGGTTAACACTCCAGGAGGAGTGTCCATGAACTCGAAACCTGACCTCAGGTGGGCCTGACCCCTCCCCAGGGGTGAGTCTGGACACCCCCAGGGTGATGGTTAGCCCACTCCCCTTCCTGTCCCATAAAAGCAGGGGGACTTCATGTTCTCTCTCTCTCTGGCTCTCCCTCGACCACTCCACAGCCCTCTCAGGACCACACTCCAGCTCTCCCTGCATCTCTCCACACACGTGGTCATCACCATCACCATTGTATTCATACCTCTTTGTATTTGTTATTCCTCCTTCCCTACACCTTTTGTAACCTCCCTACCTTTGATACCCTTTTGAAGTTATTGTTAAACTTTTCCCTTTTAACTTCCAAATCAAGTGGGACTGATTTATTTGGGTGGGCTTACCTTTTCCTCTCACTTCCAATTCCTTTCTTTGGGGAAGGAGGGAGGGGAGAGGGAAGGGCAATTAATAGAAATTGTCAGTGGTTCTATCCAAATTATTAGAGTCTCTGGGAATTGAAATTAGAACCCCCAGACAACGCCCCTGAGGCTAGGATGGAAATTCAAACATCCAGTCTAGATGAAGATACTGGTGCTGAATCCTCCCTAGATATTTCTATGAGCCTGGGCATTGTAGCAGTTAAATCCTTCACCATTTTCCCTCATGAGGTCTCTCAGAAATGCTGCCACCCCTGCGTGGTTGCCCAGGGGAAACTGGGACTTCTTCAGCCAAAGCGCTCCAGCTTTGAGAGCATCCTTTAGATTCTGGCATCTTCTGAGTTCCCTATCTTTGGGAAGACTGAGCTTTATGCTCTGAACTTCACATCATGCTTCTCAGCTTCCCCAGTAGCCAGAGCCCAAAACACTTGTCCCTCTGCTCTCTCTCCAGTCCAGGAGCTGATGCTGGATTCTACAGGGGTGTCTCACTCACCAATTACTCTTCCAGGTGTGCCGCACGTGAGGGTCATGTATGTTGTGTTTGTCAGCCTGTTCATCCAGGAAGTCAAACATGTATTTGATAGCCAAGGGAAGGGCACTGCCACGGTGAGCAGTGCTGAAGATGGTCTCGAAGAGGTCATCTACAAATTTCTGGAGGGTGCCCTGTTGGGAGAAGGAAGGAAGGAAAGAAACATGTGAGACACCAAGTGGGAAAAGGATATTGAATTTTGATACCCTGCTGAGTAAAAGAACCAGGCAGAAAGTGTAACTGAAAAATGAGAGCTATCTCTTATCTGTTAAAGGTGACAGGAGTTGAACATTTTAATATAGATGTTCTTAATATGAACTTGTTGCAGCAAGCCCAGAGGATGGCATAAAAATAATCAGAGGGCTGGAACACTTCTACTGTGAGGACAGGCTGAGCAAGTTGGGAATTGTTCAGCATGAAGAAGAGGATGCTCCTGGTAGGCCTTACTGTGGTCTTCCAGTACTTTAAGGGGGCTTATTGTCCAGGGGTGCCCCAAATTCCTTTCTTCTCCCCTTGAATGGAAGAAAGGTGCAAGAACCTGATTGCCTGGTCCCTGCCCTGCAGGCTGGAAGGAGGGCAGCAAAAGGTGCCCCTCTGCACGTGGGCTGACCCGTGTGGAAGCCCACGCTGGAATCAGGTGGCAGTTGGCTGGGGTTTTGTGCTCAGTATAAATGGTAAATGGACACTTTGTCTAGAAAAGGATAAACAGAGCAAGGGTTCCTGCCTTGAGGGTTCCTGCCTGGAGAGTTCCCATCTTGAGGGTCCCCTGCCACTGCGAAGGACAAGTTCATGTTGTGACTGGACTCTTCCGCCTCTCAGACCCTATCAGTAGCCAACTTCCTGGCTCCAACTCCCAGACTGGGGGACCTCAGCAGTTTTGGCTCTCCCGTGCTGCTCTGAAGGCAGCATTGTTCCATGACCATCCCACTTGGGAAGAAGTGCTTGAGCCATTTCTCAGTTTGGCAGCTCTGCCACTCACCTAAGGGCTTCTGAGGCATGGATCTCTATTATTGGATATTGCTTGCAGTGTCAGAAGGCTGCTCCCACAGAGGAATCCAGTAAGGGATCATTGCCCAATGCCTATCTCACCTCCCTGAGTAATCTGCTCCCTTAATCTTCTGCTAAGCCTGATTGATAGTGGGGTAAAGCTGTGTTTATAGCTTAGCCTTTTCCATTTCCTGACTCCCTAAATATCTAGATTTATCTCTAATATCCTTTTGGAAGATATTCCTGAGGAAAGGGAAGTTAATAAACTGAACTAATTTTTGTCCATAATTTGGGGGCAGGATTCCAGGAAGAAAATAAACCAATTCTACTTTATTATAATTCCTGACTTGGCCACGATAATTCCCTCCCTCCACAACACTTTTTTTGCATCTTGTTGTGAAAGGACAGGAGGTGATGGTTTTAAACTAGAAGATTTAGACTAGATCTAAGGAAGATATTTTCTACACTGACATTGATGATGTACAGGCACAGGTTGCCCAGAGAGGTGGTAGATGTCCCATCCCTGGAAAGATTTGAGGCCAGGTTGAATGACTCTCTGAGCACTCTGATCTAGCTGAAGATGTCTCTGCTTACTGCAGCAGGGTTGGACTAGACAACCTTGGAATGCTCCTTCAGCTCAAATAATTCTATGATTCTAAGCAGGCATGTGCATATTCATTACCACCTAGTACATCTGCTCAGCAGCCAGATGTAGAATAGAGTATAGAATAGAATAGAATCAGCCAGGTTGGAAGAGACCTCCAAGATCATCCAGGCCAACCTNGTAGACCAAGATGCTAAACCTCTCTGCTACTAGCACTCCCTGCCAGGCAGGATGGCTGAGCTGTGGTGGAATACCTTGTCCTGTCACTTGTATATGGTGGTGGAGAGGCCCTGATCTGTGCCTACTGAGATTCCTCTTCTCTGCATCTTATCTTCAAGTGCCTCAGTGCATGCATGAGACAAAACCTAGCCATTTTCTACACTTGCTTTCATCCAGGGCCAATTCTTATGCTGGGAATAGAAGTCAGATGACTGTAGAGCAGAGCAGAAGCTGTCATTGAGACAAATGGGAGAAGAGTACCTGGAGAGGGATGGCTGGTTTATATCTGTGAGTAGAGTAACAAATAACACAAACTTCACCTTAATGCCCAAAAGGGTTTATTTTTTACTACCCATTGCATGCCATGGAGGCAAACCCTAGAAGCAATGTGTGGATTTGTCAGGGCCCACTCTGCAGACCTCAGCAATGTCTGAAGAGGTCTCCTTATCTTTCTCTGGGAGGAGAATTCCAGACTCTGCACTTGGAAAACCATCCAGGACAAGCTGGTGAAGACAGTTAACTTTTATCAAGGAGAGCAGCCAGGAAGAAAGGGACCTGGGGGTACTAATAGATGGTAGGCTGAAGATGAGCCAGCAGTGTGCCCAGGTAGCCAAGGTAGCCAATGGCATCCTGGCCTGGATCAGGAACAGTGTGGCCAGTAGGATGAGGGAGGTTATTCTGCTCCTGTACTCAGCACTGGTCAGGCCACACCTTGAGTGCTGTGTCCAGTTCTGGGCTCCTCAATTCAAGAGAGATGTTGAGGTGCTGGAAGGTGTCCAGAGAAGGGCAACAAAGCTGGTGAGGGGCCTGGAACACAGCCCTGTGAGGAGAGGCTGAGGGAGCTGGGGGTGTGCAGCCTGCAGAAGAGGAGGCTCAGGACTGACCTCATTGCTGTCTACAACTACCTGAAGGGAGGCTGTAGCCAGGTGGGGTTGGTCTCTTCTGCCAGGCAACCAGCAATAGAACAAGGGGACACAGCCTCAAGTTGTGCTGGGGAAGGTCTAGGCTGGATGTTAGGAGGAAGTTGTTGGCAGAGAGAGTGATTGGCATTGGAATGGGCTGCCCAGGGAGGTGGTGGAGTCATCGTTCCTGGAGGTGTTGAAGCCAAGCCTGGATGAGGCACTTAGTGCCATGGTCTGGTTGACTGGCTAGGGCTGGGTGCTAGGTTGGCCTGGATGATCTTGGAGCTCTCTTTCAACCTGGTTGATTCTATAATTCTATGATTCTTTTCTATGAGTTAAAGAGCTGGAATACCAGAAGGTGATCAGCTTGGAGGACAGCTGAAGAGCTGTGACAAACAGATCAACTGCAGACTGGGTTTGAGGGGGAAACCAGGCAAGGCACTCTTCCCTTGAGCCCACGTTTGAACCTCTGCTCTACCACTGGTGCTTCATATGAGACCTAACCATATGCCTGCTAAAATAACTGAAAGGAAATCTGCTCTCTAGAATTTCCTTCTTCATGTGCCAAATTTCCTCTTCTGATAAATAAACCCCTCCTCTTTCTCTGCAGACCAAAGCAAGAAATGTCTCCTCACTAGAAACAAAGCACCAGGCTCCAGCAGAGTGGCTGAAGTTTACGCACCTCTAGCAAACCCTTAGTTAGAAAGCTGGTGTCTCTTGCTGATTCACCACTTGATTCATTCTCTGGGAAACAATCAAAGGTACCTTTTGCTTCTGGGAACCCCCTCCAGGGTGAATAAAGCCCTGCAGCACATCTCTGTCTCAGGAAGGGCCCCCGTGGGGGAAATCTTGTTGGTCTGACATGGAAGAGCTGCCCTCAGGTTCAGTTTCTTGCGGAGGGAATTAGTTCTTTACGTGCTCACCCACACGAACACAAATAAAACCTCTGAGGATTTTAGGAAGGAGACTTTAGGTCTCAGGGGTCAAGGATTTACCAGAACAAAAATCATTGTCAGTTTAACAAAGTATTCCCTGAGATTGTATTACCAGCAATTGCTCTGTCTCCTCTTTCCCACTCTCAAATGGTCATGATGAGAAAAGAAAATTGCTCAGCCCAATAGAGAGGAAACAATAAACCTTCATCTTTTCTGCACTCTCTGTTACTGTGGTGGTTTTGCAGCTGCTTTCCTGCCACCTCTATAAAAATACCCTCCCCTGAGTTTTGAGTTTGTGATCCATAACAGAAAGCAGTGGTGGGGTAGGGGGCACATCCCCAGACAACGTAAATCAGCACTGGTCCAATGCTTGCTGCTTTACACCAGCTGGGGCTCAAGCTCTGGGGAGCATCACTTTCTTTTCAGGTTGTGTGATCCATAAAACTATCTTGATGCCAGGGAGGTGACCATGTACCATGGGCTAAAGACAAAGGCACTGTATGTCCAAATCCCACTGCGATGTAGGCAGCTTGACTGAGGCTGCAGGGAGAGGCAGGCAGCAGAGGCAAAATGAGTTGTTCAGCAAATGTGCAGGTAAAGCTCTATGGTAGGACTCAAGAATGTGATGGAGACTTGTCTGATGGGCAAACTAGGATGGTGTTTGCACAAAGGGAGGAAATTTGTTTTGTATCTATTAAGACCCTGACAAGAAACTTTAAGTCAGAGAAAGAAGATTGGGCTGTTTGAGCACTGCTTGGTTTAGCCCTGCTCAGAATGGGGTGAGATAACACAATGAACCACCAGACTTGAGCCACAGCTACCATGAATCTTCCACCTCTGGGATGTATTGAAGTAACTGTCATGTTAGAGAGATTTGGGCACTGCAGCAAATCTGTCTCTGACTATACTGCCTTCATCTACACCTAGAATCATAGAATCATAGAATCAAACAGGTTGGAAGAGACCTCCAAGATCATCCAGTCCAACCTAGGACCCAGCCCTAGCCAGTCAACCAGACCATGGCACTAAGTGCCTCATCCAGGCTTTGCTTCAATGCCTCCAGGCAGGGTGACTCCACCACCTCCCTGGGCAGCCCATTCCAATGCCAATCACTCTCTCTGCCAACAACTTTCTCCTAACATCCAGCCTAGACCTCCCCTGGCACAACTTGAGACTGTGTCCCCTTGTTCTGTTGCTGCTTGCCTGGCAGAAGAGACCAATCCCACCTGGCTACAGCCTCCCTTCAGGTAGCTGTAGACAGCAGCGAGGTCAGCCCTGAGCCTCCTCTTCTCCAGGCTGCACACCCCCAGCTCCCTGAGCCTCTCCTCACCGGGTTTGTGTTCCAGGCCTTTCATCAGCTTTGTCACCCAAGCCCCTGCTGAGGTGCAAAGAAGAATGTTGCAGCTTCTTCATCAATGGAAGATTCTCCAATTTGGCCACCATCCACAGGGTGCAGGACAAATAAATGCAAACTCAGTTGCTTTTGCCCCTGTTCCTGTAGAGCCTTTACAGGTGAGTGGAGGGTAGCCTCAGTCAGAGATGAAAGAAGATGAAAGTCCTGAGAAATTTTGTGTGAGTAAACTGCAGCAAGATCCTGCCATCCCCTTTAAAGGGAAGAGACAGCATGGTGGTGAGTGACAGTGAGTTCTTGCTGTGCAGACAGTGGCAATTTAGCCACTTTCTTTAGCTGTCCCAGAGCCAAAGGCTACTGCAGTAATTTTTAGACCTGTCAGCTTAAGTGCAAGTGTCTTCCTCATAGTGCTGCATTCCCAACCACACTACACACTCACATACTGCCCTGTTACAGAGGTTTTGCAAGCTCTGGCAAGCACACACATAGGAGGTTTGATGCCAGCATTTTTGAGAACATGAATTGAACAGATGAGGTCTTTTCAAATTCTCAAGAGAGTCTTTGCTCTTAGAATAGAATAGAATCAACCAGGT
>WAAF01001733.1:0-81259 GCA_013400475.1 Tricholaema leucomelas
AGGAGGAGCATGTTGTGTTGGGGAGATCCTGAGCATTGGACATTTTTGCCTTTGCAATGAATTCTATCGTAGTATTGTGAGAGCATAGTTGGGTGCACAGGGATTTCATGGAGGAGGGATAAATCCTGGCAGAGGCAGAAAGTGAAGGAAAGGAGCCTTTAGGCTGTTACAGCTGCTCTGCATATGCCACACACCTTTTCAATCCAGGTTTTATACATACTGTACTGGTTTTCAGTGGTGACCAGGCACAATAGTTCCTAGCTCAGGAGTGGTGAGCAGTGGGACAGGGACAAGGGTGTCTGCATGAGGAGGCTGGAGGGCAAATGGAGAAGAAAGGTTAAAAATGTGTCCTTTTTCTCATGCAGTTATACTGTAAAACTGATGAAATGGCATCCTGGCAGTACAAGAGAGATTGAATATATAGATTTGCCTGCCCGAGGCCTGTTCAGCAGAGCTGAAAGCCAGCCTGTTGCTTCTCTCCTGTCGGTTTTCTTTTCATCATCTTTCTGTTAGCATTTATAACTAAGCCAGCAAAATGCAGTATGCTCCTTTGGGAGTGTTGGTCTCTCCCTACAGTCACTGCTGATAGGACAAGAGGCAATGGCCTCAAGTTACACCAGGAAGGTTTAGGAAAAACTTCTATACCAAAAGGGTTATCAAAGGCTGCAACAGGCTGCCCAGGGAAGTGGTTGAATCCCCATCCCTGGGTCTATCTGAAAGCCATCTAGTGCTCAAGGATATGGTAGAGTTAGATAAGGGTTGGACTGGATGAGCTTGAAGGTCTTTTCCAGCCATAGTGATTCTGTGATTCCTTGCCAATGAAGAGAAGAGGGCTCTCTGCAAAGAGCTGCTGCTCCAGCCTGGGCAGGAAAAGGGGCAAAATGGAAGTGAAGGGGGAATGCAGAAAGTGTTGAGGTCTCCTCACTTTACAACCAGCCCTGTGCTGTCTGCAAAGCAGGGCCAGCAGTTCTGAGGCATGTCCTGGATGAAGTCTTTGTTATTGTAAGACGTTCCAGCATTAACTTTGGTGTTGCTGGACTCTTTGCCCTTTTCTGTTTGGAAAGGGAACAGTGAGTTGTGTTTTGCTTGCTTGTTTGGTTTGTTTTTTTAGAAAAAGACTTTATTTGCAAGCCATCCTTGGGCCTTTCCAGAAGGGACAGGTTTTTGGCAGCTGAAGAAATTGTTCCTGGTGTTGGTGTGCCTCAGGCCTCAGGCTCCTGTGCCGGAACCCTTTCCCCTCCACCTTCTGCCTGTACATACCTTCCAGCACGCTGCAGATGTTGGCTGTTTTCACTGGCTGCTGGGCCTGTGGGTATTTGTTTTTCCAAGGGAGGTTAGGTGGAAAAAGGAGGATAACAGGATGCTGGGGTTTTTTTCCTAGCTGTGGAGGAGGAGGAGAGTGTTTCACCCCAGTTAGGAGAGCTGCCCGTGGCTGGGAGCAAGTCATAGTGCTGGGGAATGTTTTTCTCCCCTGGCTCTGTCCCTCAGCCTGTTTGTCATAACACCCTGAAAAACTTCCACAGGAGAAATTAGTTTGTTTATTTGGGTTTTACTTTCTAGTCTCAGAATAGTTCTGAGTTGTTTACTCAAGGTCTCCAACACTTCAACGTTATTAATAACACACAGTGAATAAAATCCTTCCATAAGCTGGAGATGGGTAGGTTCAGACTGGATGTGAGGAGGAAGTTCTTCAGCAGGAGAGTGGTGAGAGCCTGGAATGGGTTGCCCAGGGAGGTGGTTGAGGCCCCATGGCTGGAGGTGTTTAAGGCCAGGCTGGATGAGGCTCTGGGCAGCCTGATCTAGGACAGGGTGTCCCTGCCTATGGCAGGGGCGTTGGAACTGGATGATCTTTGTGGTCCCTTCCAAGCCTGACTGATTCTATGATTCTATAACCCGTCCTGCTGCTGATGCAAAGAGGGAAATGCTGGTCACAGCTCCTGCAGGGTTTGTCTCTTGCCTCTCCTGGTGCCATCACGTTGATGAGCAGTGCCGTGGTCTGACACCTCCCTGTGGAACAGCCCCGTGTCACCAGAGCCAGCCACTGCCTCCAGCCTAGCGCTCACTCTGGTCCTGCTGCTCCGCCTCTCCTGCTCTTTCCTAGAGCTTTTCTGCAGTCTCAACCTCTCACCTAGGGGAAACTGCTGCGGGGTGGCTCTGGAGACTCTGGGTGGCCTGTTGGGTGGCCTATGACCGTGCTGTGGCCCTTGACATTTGAAAGCATTTCTCAGGGGCAACCATTGTGCTTCTGACTCGTTGTCCCAAACATTGCCCCATTTCCCTGTCATCCAGGACCCCATAGCTGGAACCTTTCTGCCTTTTGGGGTTGCATCTCACCCTGCACATGGCCATGGATGTGAGGCATACTGGAGAAGGGAAAGGGCAGGATCCCCTCCCCAAAATGCTCACTATGAGCCCCCAGGGTACCCTCTGGTGGAGGTGCCGTGAGGAGTTGCCAGAGCTGCCCCTTTGCTGCCAAAGCTGCTGGGAGCGTGTTGCTGGCTCTGTAGCTCACACAGCCGGGAGGGAAGGGGACGCTGGTGCCACCTGCCAACTTCTTTTTCTCCTGTCTGCATGGCCCTTGGCTGGCTGTGTGCTGGCCTTGGACACAGTATGGGAGACAGGCCAGGTCCTGCTCTGGCCATCCATGCATCCCAGTCCCCCGCAGCTCTCAGCCAGAAACAAGGGCTCTCTGTGTCCCACTGGCTGCGGCAGCCCTCGTCTCTGCAGTGCCTGACGCCAGCCCGTTTCTCACTCTCCTTGGGGCTCCCTCTGTCACTCCTCCATCCTGTGGCATTGGAGATCTCCCTGTTTCCAGGGAAGAGGGTAGAAGAGTCGTCGTTCAGGCAGCCTCTCCATACCACTGCAGATGACAGTGTGCACAGGACATCTTTCCTGGCATGTTTGTATTTGTGCCCCAAAGCCATTCACAAGGCCAGACCTGCCCTAAGCCTTGCAGGATGGGGGAGCATCCTGTAGGTCCTGGGCTCCCACCTGCTCAGTGGGAGGCAAAAGCAGTGTCTGTGATTGCTGGGGTAGCTTTGCAGAAGTTGCTTTTAAGGGAGAAGCTGCCAAAAAATGATTGCATGCAGACTTTTCTGCTTCTTAAATCCTGCAGGAGGGAGACATCTACGTACCTCCTTGCTGCACGGTTGTTACCCCATGGGGGGACAATGCCAGAGCAGGCAGGGGCAGCCCAGGGCTCCTCACTGCCTGTCTCTGCCTGTCTGGGTGTAGCATCCTGCTTCAGGTTGGCACTGAAACCCTCCCCAGTTTGGGAACTGGTGTGTTTGGAGCAAAGGTCCTTGTAGGGAGGACAGCCACTTCAGGTGCCCTGTGCCAGCGATATGTGTGGTAGTGGCTGGTGGAGAGCAGCTGGGCACAATGTGGCAGCTCTGTGCCTGAGGCTAGACACTGAAAATTACTTTTTTCCTCTCTTTAGGATAAAATTAGCAGGGTCCAAACCACTTGCAAATCCTGCCCTCCTCCAGCTCCTTCTACAGGTTATGGAATGGGGTTTGGAAGGGATTTGGTCGCCCAGCATCCATCTTGACGAATGCTTCTCCTTGGTTGTGCCCTCGAAGCAGTGTATGCTGTGTGGCCATTGTGGCATCAGCTCAGGGTGCCGGGACTCACCTTGCAGTGTTGTGAGCTTGTTGGAGTGGTGTTGCAGTTCCCTCTGGCACACAAGCACCTCTCTTTGCTCTCTGTGCACACTCAGAGGTGATTGGGGTGCAAAACATTCTTCTGTTCTGCCTTTGGTCCCCACCCCAGCATCTCTGTGGGATCACACACATGTCCTTGTGTGTCACAGCTGCTGCCCCTTTGGGCACCTTTACTCTGTGCACTCAAGATTCCTCCACTCCAGAGCTCCTGAATGTGTTTCCCCTCTTTCCCCTGCCGAGCCAGGATCTCTGCCAAGGATCTGAAGAACATGCTGTCTCAGGTCAACTACCGGGTCCCCAACATGAGGTTCCTGCGGGAGAGGCTCACGGTGAGTGTGTGACTCCTCTGCTCTCCTTGTTCATGCTGGGGACCCTTGGTAGCCTGTTACCTACCTTGGAGCAAATGCTAGTGGTGATTAAACTCCCACAGTGTGTTTGCATATTGCAGAAGCTCCCAGCCTTTCCCGGGAGGGCCCCCACCCACGGTGGTGACTGAAGAAATGCCAGCTCCCACTGGGTGCCGCACCCTGCCCCGTCTGTGGCCAGAACCCTCTTTTTGCCCCACCCTGCCTCCCCTGCTCCCCACGTTGCTGCTGGCTGTGGTTGTGGGCTTTGTGCTGGTGGAGTAGAGTTCAGGAGGACAGGCAGTGAGGCCAGCAGGTCGTGCATCCTGGATGCTGCATCCCACCACCGCTGGCTGACAGGCAGCTGACTGCCAGCACCAGTCCAGAAGCAGGAGTGAAGGGTCAGCTTGTGATGAGCAGCTGTTCCCACCAGTGCTAAGACCAGGGGAGAACATAATCTGGGTCCTGTAGCTTCCAGATACTTCAGATGCTCTGTGCATCCAAAAACTAAAGTGATCCCTTTGTAACTGTTGAAGCAAACAGTAACACTTCTGTCCGTGCTGTGGTGATGTGGGAAGCTTGGGGACTCGGGCAACTCACATTAGGATGTGCCTGTGTCCAGGCACTGTTGGGTTCCACTGACCCGAGCAGAGGTAGGAGGTGAAGTCTGGCCAGGGTTTGGTCTTGTTCTCCTCCTTTTTCCCCAGGAATTCTGGTGGGAGGAGACACTCCTTAAGCAGTGCAGTGTTGACCTCTGAGGTTTTCTGCTGCAGGACGTGGAGCAGAGGAACGGGGACATCACGTATGGGCAGTTTGCACAGCTCTACCGCAGCCTGATGTTCAGTGCCCAGAAAATGGTAACAGCTGAATTCTCCAGGGCTGGGGAGGGGAGAGAGAGACCATGTTCGGGCCTGGGCATTCCCTCCTAATCACCTTTTTAATCCTGCTGCCCTCAGCTAATAGCTCTCTCCTAGTGCCTCAGGGCCAGGGGTGACAGGCAAGTCAGGGGTAGCACAGGGCTGCTAGGGATGGGGAGCCCTGTGTGTGAGCAACAGCTGTAGGAAAGCTGAGCTGCACATTGCTGATTTGCTGTCTTCATCAGTTTCTCATCAAATTGTGCTTCCACATACAGTAATGAACTTGAGTGGGGCTGAACAGATTGAGAAGAGTCCTGCAGAGAAGGACCTGGGGGCGATGGGAAAGCTGAACATGAGCCAGCAACGTGAGCTTGCAGCCCAGAGTGAGCCCTGTCCTGGGTAGATCCCCAGCAGCATGGGCAGCAGGTGGAGCAAGGGCATTCTGTCCCTCTGCTCTGTTGAGACCCCACCCGCAGTGCTGGGGCCAGCTCTGGAGTCCTCATCACAGGAGAAACATGAACCTGTTGGAGCAGGTCCAGAGAAGGCCACAGCAACAATGTGAGGGCTGGAAGCCCTCTGATGTGAGGCCAGGCTGAGAGAGTTGTTCAGCCTGGAGAAGAGAAGGCTCCAGGAGGACCTTCTCATGGTCTTTCAGTGCTTAAAGGGGTTGTTAAGAAAGATGGAGACAGACTTCTTAGTGTGACTTGTGACAGGACAAAGGGTGATGGATTTAAGCTAAAAGATAGAGATTTAAACTAGATAGAAAGAAAAGATTTTTTTACACTGAGGGTGGTGAGCCACTGGCCCAGGTTGGCTGAAGAGGTGGTAGATGCCCCATCCCTGGAACCCTTCCAGGTCAGGTTGTTTGGGTCTCTGAAGAAGCTTTTATTTATTTATAGAATGGTTTAGGTTGGAAGGGACCTCAAGGATCATCCAGCTCCAACCCCCTGCCATAGGCAGGGACACCTCCCAGTAGAGTAGGTTGCTGATCTAGTTCCAGACATCTCTGCTGACTGCAAGGGGGTTGGTCTAGCTGACCTTTAGAGGATCCTTCCAAGCCAGACCAGTCTATGATTCTAATACTTGTGGTGGTTCTTTTGCAGATGGATGTCCCATTCCTAGAAAGGTTGGTAACTCTCCATGTGTTGGGGGAGGGGCTGTCTTCTACTCCATAACATGTTCTGGTGCTGCAGCAGCATGCTGAGGAGGAGAGATGCTACACACCTCTTGCTTGCCACTGCACTGCTTGCGTTTTTGCACTCTGAATAAGCGTCTTTGCTGTAGACACTGCAGCTCAGGTCAGGAAGGGCTCTCCCCCTCGCAGACATCCCACTGAGATGCAGCTCAGGTCAGTCACCTCCTAAAATGGTCATTTGGTTTATGTGAAACAATCAGACCTTGAGCCATCTCCCAGAGATTATCTTCATGGTTGGGTCTTTGAGATAATCAATTACAAACAGTTCTCTCCTTCATTCCTTGCCCTGCTTCCATGAGTCCATGTCCTCTGGATGCCTGTAGCCATGTCCTGTCTACAATCACCCCTCAACTGCCCTGCTCCTCCTTAGTTCTTTTCAGCCTTGTACAAGGCAGACCCTCTGTTTGTTTCGTACAAATCAGTCCCTCTGATGACTTTTTCCACCCTTCACCAAAGTTCTGCATTGTTATATCCTTGGCAGCGTTGAATCCAGGACCGCTCCTGGAGCCATTCTTGGTGTTGAGATGGGGACATACAGACTCAGCTGTTGTGTTGTGGCTGTTGTGCCCTTCTCAGCTCTCCTGCTCATCCTGCTCTGCCCTTGCAGCACTGCTTGCTTGGGGCACATCTTGCCTGCACAAGCCATGTGGTGACTGCAGATGACATCTCACATGATGGTGGTAACAGCTGGTCATGATGTGCTGCATGAGTGACTGAAGCTTTCCTCTGCTTTTCAGGGGTGGAGAAAGGTCTGAGCACTTCAGGGTGTCACTGCTGGAGTTGCAGAAGTTCTTGCTGGAGTACCAGAGGGTGAGCTCAACACAGGCCCAGGGGAGGAATGAGGGTACAGGCACTGATACTGGTAGGGATCAGGAACTCCAAGGATGACCTTGTCATGGGGCTGTGATGGTTTGGTCATTGGATGCTCTGCCTGGCATGGCCACAACCTGAGTGCATCTTTCTAGGAGCAGGAGGTGAGGCAGGGGAAGCACCGGTGAGGGTAAACCTGGCCTCAGCCAGTCAGCCTGGTCAGAAAAAGGGACTAATAGCAGAAGATCTTGAGGAGTGGAGATCCCAGGAGGGTGGAATTGGTCAGTAGAGATTTACTCTGTCTCTTGTGACCTCAACTGGTACTGAAAGTTTCCAGCAACCAAAATGTCATGGTTCATCCTGTCTGCCTGGGAGGTGTCTGCAGCTCCTGAGGAGCTCCCTATCAATTCAGTTGCTGATGTTTCTATTTAAAAGCAATCTTAGGTCATTCAGCAAGCACACCACGAGCACTCAGACATGCACATGGGTGAAAGCAGCATGCCTGTGGGCTGCACAGACCTGTAATTTCAAGTCTTGCTGGGCTTCTGTTTCATTGGTGGTCTCCTCCAAGAGAAGGGAAAGTGTGGGGCCACCACCCTCCCCACCTCTCACCACCATCTTCCCATCCAAGCTGTGCAGCAAGCAGAGAGCTAACCAGTGAAGGGACCCAGCTGTTCTGATGGCCTGATGAAAGACATCCATGGAGAAATAGAAGTGAAAGGAAGCTGAGCTGGCTGCTTCTGCTGAAGGAGAAGAGATGGCAGATGTGTGCAAAGGGGTTATCAGAGGAGAAAATGCTTGGCATAGAGAAAATGAAGACCACTTGGAAACAGGGCAGGTGTCTGCAGTTGCGTGTTTTCTGGCAGTTGTGCTGAGGGTTGAATTCCTGGCAGAGGTGGTCTTGAAAAACTTACTAGTTAAAGCCCTTAGCTGGATGAGCTGCTCATGGTTTGGGATAATTCTTTCTGAAATGGTTTCTTTTTCATGACTCTCTTGGGGTTTGCAGGAGCTCTGGGCTGCAGATATCCTTCAGGTACAGGAATTCATGTTCAACTTTCTGAGAGACCCTCTGAGGGAGATTGATGAGCCTTATTTCTCCCTGGATGAAGTAAGACACCTTGAACCTAGCCTGTACGGAATGGGGTGGAGTAGAGTGTGGCTGTGGTGTGACAGCTCTGCTGCCTGTGTCTTCACCGTGGGGTGGTGGGGCTTAAACGATCACAGCTGTAAGTTGCAGTGCTGTATGCAGTGAGTGTGGCAGGTCACTGTGTTGCACAAGAGCTGGTTGATGAAGGGAATGACTTCTGGGCTCTCGTGTTGGATGTGTGCAACTGGGAGAGCTCATCAGGCAGTTCATTTATGGGAGGAAAGGGGCTGTGTTTGGCTTAGTGCCCCCCTGGGGCATGTAAGGCTCTCTTCAAAACAAGGAGAGCTGAAAACAAATGAATAAAACCAACTGGAGATGGCCATGTCACTGGCACTCTAGACCAGCTCCCACATGAAGATCTCTTGACCCACATGGCCTTAGTGAGCTGCAAAATAACATGCAAAGCAATTTATTTGTCTCCAGCTGGGGCAGAGGATTTGTCCACAGACATCTGGCACAGCTCAGAGGAGAGGTGGCAGTGCCTAAGCTGTGGTTACTTGAGCAGGCTGGGTCAGGTAGCTGGGAGCTGTCTTGGTTGCCTTTGATCAGTCTGTGCTGAGCTTAGAAAATGGCACCTGGCCCTGAGCTGCTGCCACAGAGGGTGAGATGTGTGTGAAGCTGAACCACTCCATATCAGTAACACACACTTCTGTTTCTTCCTGAGCAGTTTCTCACCTTCCTGTTTTCCAAAGAGAACAGCATCTGGAACTCGCAGCTGGACATGGTGTGTCCCGAGAACATGAACAATCCCCTGTCCCATTACTGGATCTCCTCCTCACACAACACGTAAGGACTAGGACATGGCTCACTCCACCCATTTGCTCCCAGAGTCCTCTTGCCCTGTGCCAGGGTGGGTTTCTCCTGAACTTTCCCAATCATAGATTGGTTTGGGTGGGAAGAGACCTCTAAAGGTCATACAGTCCAATTCCCCTGCAGTGAGTAGGGGCATATTCAACTAGAGCAGGTTGATCAAAGTCCAAAACAACCTGGCCTGGAATACTTGTGGGTAGTTGGGTCAAATAGACTTTTCCAAACCAGGGTCAGTACATTGGAGACCTCTCTCTTGGGGCCCCAGTCCTCAATCCATTGTTTCACCATTAATGTTTTGCTCAGACCATGTCAGCAACTGCATCTGCACAGACTGCTTTCAGGTCCTAGATTGTCACCGGTGATTTCTTGCCATTAGCAATGTCACCTTCCACACAGGACAGATGTAATAAAAACCTAGCAGGACAAAATTGGCCTTTTGCCTTCTTTGCTGCTAGAAGGAGCTGTTTGTTTGCAGACAAGCTCTGTCTCTGTTCCCTGTTCATGGAAAGCAGTGGCAGTGCTCAGTCCAAAATTAAAGGACCAAGAGGCTAAGCCAGCTGAGCAGGTTGGAGGGCAGGCAGCAAGTGCCTGCCTGAGCTGGTCTAATCCTGCTCTTGAGCTACTTCTGCCTGGTACAGGCAGGGGTCTCTTTGTGGCATCAATGCTGTTATCACTCTTTAAGGCTTATCTCAAGAGCCAGCAGCAAGGCTGGACCTCAGAGAAGTGCTTGCAGCCCCTTGCAGCAGGAGCAGTGAGGCTCCTCACCTGGGGCAGATAGCAGATCTGGGGGAAAGTCCCTCTCACTACTCCTTACATCATAGAGGCCAGGTCCATGATGTCCCAGCAGACATCTATGCCTGTGGTGAGCACACTGCTTTGCTGATGTCTCCTCTCATCTGGAAGGTACCTGACGGGGGATCAGTTCTCGAGCGAGTCCTCGCTGGAGGCGTACGCCCGCTGCTTGCGCATGGGATGCCGCTGCATCGAACGTGAGTACCCAGAGCTGGCACCTCTGTCTGTCACCATGATAGCTTCTGGTGGTCAGGGAGGGCTTTGCACAGAAGGCAGTGGTGAAGGTTGATGTGGCAGGATGTGCTGCAAGGGCTGCTGTTTGCTTTGTGGAACTGGGTGGTATGTGCCTGAGCTTTTGGTGCCCCAGGATGATCTTCTGTCTTGCTCCTTTATCACCATCCAGCATGGTTCCCAGCAGTGCTTAGCACTGCCCTGCTCATGTCCATGTCCTGCTTGTAGTCCAGCCTCTGGGCTAAGTTTACCCCATGGGTCTCTTTCAGTGGATTGCTGGGATGGTCCTGATGGTATGCCGGTCATCTACCATGGACACACCTTAACCACCAAGATCAAGTTCTCTGATGTCTTGGTCACTATCAAGGAGCATGCCTTTGTCACCTCTGAGTGAGTACAGCAGGGACCTGGACTTCAGCTAGTAGAGCTGCCAGGGAGGCTGCATGTGGCTAGAGCTGAGGCTGTAGCAACGTGAAGCCACCTTTACCCAGAGATCCACCACAAGACCATGCAGCTGGGATTTGGTGAGAAGAAAGCATATTGTTGTGCTTCCCAGCCAAAGGCAGATTTCTCCCAGAAAAGGAATTGTGGGAGGGAAGACTTTGGGTAAACCTCAATGGTTGGCCAATCCTCCTCCACTCTATGCATTGCCAGCAGTGGTGGGGACACCTTGCTCTAGGGTGGTTACATTGAACACAGAAGACAGCACAGGTCACTGTTGGTGCAAATTGCACTTTGAGAGGCTTTGTTTTGAAGTGAAGTTCAAAAGCTGTTGGTTATATCCAGATACCATTCCTGTTCTGACAGCTCTTTCCCTCCTCCCAGTTTCCCTGTCATTCTGTCCATTGAGGACCACTGCAGCATTGCTCAGCAGAGGAACATGGCTCAGAACTTCAAGAAGGTCTTTGGGGACATGCTCTTGACCAAACCAGTAGATATTTCTGCTGATGGCCTTCCCTCTCCAAACCAGCTCAAGAGGAAGATTCTCATCAAGGTGAATTCCTTTCCCCAGCAAAGTCCTTAAGTGGAGACAATGGGGGCAGAAAGGGGTGAGGGTGTGGGACGAAGGGCAGTTGCTTACTCCTGGAAGGGCTTGACAGTGGCTGATGTCGAAGTGGAGACCTAATGCTAGAAGCAAATGGAGATGAAGAGCTCTCTTGCTTCAGAGCTGCTGGGAAATGAGCTCAGCAGCTGGTTGCTGCCTTTCTTTAGAGCTTGGGGGGCATTTGTATTTATGCTGCAGGAATCACCTTTGGGAAGAAAGGGTGGAACCTCAGTGCCAGTGATGATCTTTGTGGCATGGATCATACCTTAGTCCATTTAGTCCAGAGGAATTCAGTGTAGCAGACCTGGAGTTCTGGGGTCGTTCACCAAGAAATCTGTGCTGCTTTTTGGGCACCTGCTCCCCTCACGGTGCTTGAACCACTCTCATCCCACAGCACAAGAAGCTGGCAGAGGGCAGTGCTTATGAGGAGCTACCTACGTCTGTTATGTACTCAGAGAATGACATCAGCAACTCCATCAAGAACGGGATCCTTTACTTGGAAGACCCCATCAATCACGTATGTCACTGTCACCATCACCCTGTGGGCTTCATCAGTGGCATGGGAACTCCATAATGCATGTGTGCTGCTGGAAGGAAGGGGCTGTGGTACAAATGACGCACGGGATTGTTGGTCTGTCCTGTTCCCAGGAGTCTCTAAAGGCTGGAGTGGGGGTTATGCTGGCTCTCTGGGAGAGAGAGCAGGCAATTCCTCTTGGCCCTTGTTAGAGGCAGAAGGCTAAGCTAGAGGGAGCTGTGGGCCGAGGTATTGGAGCCGCTCTTGTGTAATCCCTGTGGCCTGCTGTCTGTTGCTGCAGGAGGTTCTGGTGGCAGTCTGCAATTCTAGACCTGCCTCCCACTGAGTGGCTGCACACAACCAAACTGAAACAGGCATACTGTCTTGTGAAGCACCGAGCAGTCATTGTCCTGTCTGCATTTCCTTCTGCACAGCCACTTCTTCAGCTGCTTTGCTGCCAGGCGGAGTCATGTGTGAACCAAACAGACTTTAGGAAAACAGGAAAGTGCAGTGATAAAGCTGCACAACTGCCCTCAGCTCTGAGAGCTCCCATGCTGAATCCATGCAGAGTGTTTTCTTTTTGTGTTGAATTGCTCTTCGTTTGGTCATCTCCTTGTATGCCTTGAGGTGTTTGCAGTGTGACCTACAGTCTCTTTCTATGTAAGACCTATCACATCCTGGTTTTTCACTGCTGATAAAGCCATGCTTAGGATCTGAGGGTTGCCTTGGAAGCTTCTGTGACACTCCACTGAAATTAGTGTTGCTGGTGACTATCCTTCACAAACCCAACTGTCTCTGGCTGCTTGTGGTGATCAGGAGGAGAGGATCCTACATACCGGTGGTGGGCCAGTTTTGTGCTTCCTCAGGAGATCTTCTACATGAGTTTGTTTTCTCGCAGGAGTGGAACCCACATTACTTTGTCCTGACCAGCAGTAAGATCTATTATTCTGGGGAGACAACCAGTGACCAAGGAAACGAGGATGAGGAAGAGCAAAAGGAGGTGAGGGCTGCCTTGGATGGCAGTGAATTGTTCCTCTAGACACAGAACTTGACTGGCCAAGACACTGTGCATCTCCACTGCCAGCTGACTTGAGGGGGACATCCTGTGGTGGGAAGGGTGGCAGCTGCTTCAAAAACTCCCTGGTGCTGGTTGGAAGACCTCTGAGCAGTGCAGACACTACAAGCCTGCCTTCAGTAACCCAAGGTGCTGGATTTCTCTCTGCCAGGTGAGCAACAGCACTGAGCTTCACTCCACAGAGAAGTGGTTTCATGGCAAGCTGGGAGCAGGGCGTGACGGGCGGCACATCGCGGAGCGGCTGCTGACGGAGTACTGCATCGAGACAGGGGCTCCTGACGGCTCCTTCCTGGTCAGGGAGAGCGAGACCTTCGTGGGAGACTATACCCTCTCCTTCTGGTGAGGGCCACAGGGGTCAGCCTGCTGCTCTGTGTTGCTTCTGAGGTAGCCTTCATCTAGCCTTCATCTTGACACCATCTTCAATGGTGGGGTCCTATTCCATAGCAGTCAGTGAGAAGGTTTCTCCCCTGGTGCTGGATCATGTCCAAAGAAGCTGGTGAAGTGCCTAGAGCACAAGTTTTGTAAGGAGTAGCTGAAGGAACTGGGGTTGTTCAGCCTGGAGAAAAGGAGGCTGATGGGAGACCTTCTGGCTCTCTACAAGTCTCTGGAAGGAGGTTAAAGCCAGGGGAGTTTGGTCTCTTCTCCTAAGTAACAAGCAATAGCACAAGAAGAAATGGCCTCAAGGGGCAGGGGAAGTTTAGGTTGGATATTAGGAAAAACTTCTTCTCGGAAAGGGCTGTCAAGCCCTGGAACAGGCTGCCCAGGGCAGTGATGGAGTCACCATCCCTGGAGGGATTGAAAACCCATGTAGATGTGGTACTGGGGGACAAGGTTTAGTGGTGACCTGACAGTGCTGGGTTGGACTCAATGATCTTAAAGCTCTCTTCCAACCCGAACAACTCTGTGATCCAATGTCAATGCACTGTCCCAGTGCAGAAGGGTCGGATGCCTTAGACCCTTGTGTGCTGAGTCTGCTGTGGGGCAAGAAGGCTGTGCCTAGGTTAAAGAAGTGCCTGGAGCAGAATCTCCACAGGCAACTCTGTTTACCCCCTCCCTCTTCTGCAGGCGCAATGGGAAGGTGCAGCACTGCCGGATCCACTCTCGGCAGGATGCTGGCAGCCCCAAGTTCTTCCTGACTGACAACCTGGTGTTTGACAGCCTCTACGACCTCATCACTCACTACCAGGAGGTGCCACTGAGGTGCAATGAATTTGAGATGAGGCTGACGGAGCCAGTGCCACAGACCAATGCCCATGAGAGCAAAGAGTGAGTGTGTGATTGAGGAGGCTGGGCCCACATGGGAAAACCTCCCAGGTCTTGCTGCAGTTCTTCCTTTCTGTGGCTCCCTTGTCTCTGTCTCTTCCCCATGGAACTCTCTGTGTCACAGCAGCTGTGCTGGCCAGCTTCATGGTTGCTGGAGCTGGTTGTCTTGGAAGCTCAGTGCCAAGGAGGAGGTACGGGGCTTGTCTAAGATGCCTTCACTCATGTGTCTTGTCTTCAAATGACTCTGTTCCTGCCTGTCCCACGGTTGCAGTGTTCCATATATGATGTTCTCTGTTTCCTGTCCTCCTTGTGAGGCTTCAGTCAGCATTTTGTGGGCTGGAGGGGAAGCCAAGTGGCATGGCAGAGTTGTGGGATGAGCTGGATGTGTGGAGCTGTGCTCAGTGATGTGCCTTTCCTGCTAGGTGGTACCACGCCAACCTGACGCGGGCCCAAGCCGAGCACATGCTGATGCGGGTGCCACGCGACGGAGCCTTCCTGGTGCGCAAGAGGAGCGAGCCCAGCTCCTATGCCATCTCCTTCCGGTGCGTCCCTGGGAGGAGGGTGACGGGCTGGGAGCTGCAGTGGCTGAACAAGCAGCAGAGAGGCCACGAGCATGATGTGAGCCCTCCCAGAGCTCTCCTCGCTCCTGGATGGCCCTGGATAAGTCTCACAGCCCTTTGAGAGCCTGTAGGACCCTGCCTCTCCTCCCCTCTTCTGTGGGAGATGGCTGTGCTCAGCAGCCAGCACCTTTTTGCTTGGGTGTCTTTATTTCAGCTGAGACCTCTTGCCAGGTGCTAAGTGGCTTCTCTCTCTTTCCACCCATCAGGGCTGAAGGGAAGATCAAGCACTGCCGAGTGCAGCAGGAGGGCCAGACTGTGCTGCTTGGCAACTCTGAGTTCGAGAGCCTGGTGGACCTGATCAGCTACTATGAGAAGCACCCACTGTACCGTAAGATGAAGCTGAGGTACCCCATCAACGAGGAGACACTGGAGAAGATAGGGACAGCGGTGAGTGGGGGTGGCTGTTGGAAGAGATAAGCTACAGAATGATGGACAGGTGCGTTTTGAGCTGGTGCCTTGAAGTGGTGTTGTGGGAGGCAGCTCTGTGCTTCACAGCCCACATCTCTTGGGGCTCCACGCCCGGCAGCCAACAGCTACTAGTTTGGATGGGATTTATGGCTGCCCCTCTGATCCAGGTCAGTAAGGAGTGTGAGCTTAGGCATCTGTTTGCTGTGTGCAGCATCATCTTTGATCTCCTTTCTTCCCTGGGTGTTCTCCCTACCTCCCCCAAGGTAGGGAACATGTTCTGCATAACAACAGTCGTCACCACTGACCCTTTCCTTTGACAGGAGCCAGACTACGGAGCCCTTTATGAGGGACGCCACCCTGGGTTCTACGTGGAAGCCAACCCTATGCCCACCTTCAAGGTACAGTGTCACTGCTTGGCATGAAACAACCTGCAGAGCCTGAGGGTGTAGCAAGCATCTCTTTATTTTCCAAGAGCTGTGTTATTTTACATACCCAATTCTAGACCATGCCAGAGGACATGCTCTAGGCTGAGCCTGAAGGTTCCCAGGCTGGGCTCCTCCTTGTTCCTGAGCTCTCCAAGCTAAACCCATCAGTGGCTCCAACCCAAAGGAAAGTGGCTATGCAGAACCACATCTGACTTGCCACCTCTGTTTCAGCAGAAAAGGAGGCCTTGACTTGTTCTGCAAGGGTCACTAGAGTCTGGCAGCCTCTGGCAGCCTCTAGGGTTGGAGGCTGCCTGCACACAACATTGCCTGACAGCTGCAGCAAACATGTCTGCAGCGGGAGGTGACCTCTCATCAAGGGAAGAGGTTCAACACCTCCACTCTGGTGAGACCCCTGCTGCAGTGCTGTGGATGGCTCTGGAGTGCTCAGCACAGGAGAGATGTGGACTTGCTAGAGCACGTCCAGAGTAGGATACAAAAATCAGAGGTCTGGAACCCCTCTGCTGGGGTTGTTCAGCCTGGAGAAGGCTCGAAGGAGACCTTCTTGTGGCCTTCCAGTACTTAAAGGGCCTGATAAGAAAGATGGGGACAGACTTTTTATCAGGAGCTGTTGCGACAGGAGGAGTGATGCTTTTGAATTAAAAGAGAGAGATTCAGACATGATAGAAGGAAGCAATTGTTTTATGCTGAGGGTGATGAAACCTTTACCCAGGTTGCCTAGAGAGGTGGTAGATGCCCCATCCCTAAAGATATCTAAGGTCAAGTTGTTTGAGGCTCTGAGCAACCTGCTCTAGTTGCAGCTGTCCCTGCTGAGAGCAGGACTAGAGGGTCCTTAAAGGTCCCTTCCAACCCAAACTATTCTATGATTCTTTGATGCTGTGGGTTTGTTGTCCACATGACCATCCACTGCCTGGCCTCATGGGACCCCTCCTCATTGCAGTGTGCAGTCAAAGCCTTGTTTGACTACAAGGCACAGCGGGAGGACGAGCTCACCTTCACCAAAAATGCCATCATCCAGAATGTGGAGAAACAGGAGGGAGGCTGGTGAGTTGGTCTTGAGCTTCCTTTTTCTCTTGAGGACACCCTCAATCCTTGGTGTCACAATCCATACAAAGGTGGATGCTCTCTAGGGCTAGGTCTGGTAGGGGATTCTCCACTAGCTACACATCCCCAAAGCCTCATGAACCCTAAAAGCAGACTGTGGAGCAGTCCAGTCAGGATGCTCTGGGTTCCTGTGGTGGATGCTGATGCTGTCCCCTCCCTCTCTTCCAGGTGGAGAGGAGATTATGGTGGCAAGAAGCAGTTGTGGTTCCCTTCCAACTACGTAGAGGAAATTATTGGTCCCAGTAACCTGGAGCCAGAGCGGGAGGTGAGTGTGTGCCTGAGCAGGGCAGGGTGGGGTGGTGGGGAGAAGTGAGTGTGCACAGCCCAGCACCATCCTGCTTCTGCTTCATTCTCAGCAGCAGCTGGATGAGAACAGCCCCCTGGGGGACCTGCTTGGAGGTGTCCTGGATGTGCCCTCCTGCCAGATCGGTGAGTACATGGAGGGGTGGAGAACTGGGGGGTGTAGTGGCCGTTTGTGTGTCTACTGAGCTGCAGGGCTTGGGTCTTCATCTGTCTCTAGACACCTCAGTGTCTTCTGCAAGTGAACACCAGCTTATGGTGTGTGCTTGCCATGCAGTGACATGCTCTGCTGCTGCTGCTCCTGGCACGGGGTGCCTCATGGTTTGGGGTTCAGGTGTGTCTTTGCAGGCTAAGCAGAGCCAAGGAGCACCTAGGTTTGTGGCAAGGAGCTGCTCCAGCACAACCTGAAACTGCTGTCAGGGGGCAGCAGCCTCACAAATAAGGGAGCTCAGAGCAAATTTGTAGGCTCCTTTCTTGCTGTAAGGAGTTGTCCTCTCTTGCATATGTGTGGTTCAGCCTCCTGGCCACTCTGCCACAGGCTCTGGAGCTCCTGGGTGCTGGCTGAGGCAGGTCCTATCTTCAGGTACCTGCTGTCCCTCAGCTCCTCAAAGCCCAGAGGTCATTGTGCCCCAGATGGTTGTTCCCACCTGGACACTTCAGGGGACAGAGTGAAGAAGATGCAGGAATGGGAGGAAGAGGGCATCACAGAGGCCCCAAGAAGCTTCTCAACCCCTTCAGGATACACCCTGCATCCTCACTTACCACTTCCTGAGCTCCATCTGTTGCCTCTGGTGACCAGAAATGGAAGCTTCTCCTCTTAGCTGAGGAGTCCCAGGGCAGCCATACAAGTTCCTCAATGCCTGTCCCCTCTGTGGTGTGAAAGACTTGGCTCAGCCTCCACTTGTGACCTTGCTCTGCCCCGTCTCTCCGCACAGCCATCCGCCCCGAGGGGAAGAACAACCGCCTCTTCGTCTTCTCCATCAGCATGGCCTCGGTGTCGCGCCTGTCCCTGGACGTGGCGGCCGACACGCACGAGGACCTGGTGGACTGGGTGAAGAAGATCCGGGAAGCAGCCCAGACAGCGGATGCACGGGTGAGCTGCAGGGCTCCTGGCGGGGAGATGTCTCCTTGCCAAGGAGCTGGTGGAGGCCGAGGGAGGCGGTGAGACAGAGCCTGTGACAACTGGCAGAGCAGTTGCAGGGCTGATAAAGCCAGAGTCGTCTTTGACGCTGTAGCAAAGGGTAGTGCCCACACATGGGGTTTGAGAGGTTCAGGCTTGACATCTGGGAGGACTGGTCCATCAGGAGGGTGTTGTAGCCTTGGGAGGTGGGTGATCTCCACCCAGGCAGGGTGACAAGGCTCAGTCACAAGGCCATGGCTGCCTTGCACCTGGTACCAGTCCTGCTCCAGGTGGGACATAGGACTCGCCAAGAGTCCTATCCTGTGGGTGCTTTTATAATGTGTCCCTGTGCAGATCTGCTCTTGGTTGTTGTAGCATGGGCAGGAGCAGCCACACCAGACCAGCGCTGCTGTTGACTGCAGGTGGTGAGCCTGTTATCCAGTGCTGCTGCTTCCTACCTGACCCTGGCACATTTCTCCCTCTCTTGGCAGCTCTCTGAAGGGAAGATGATGGAGAGGAGGAAGAAGATTGCCTTGGAGCTTTCGGAGCTTGTGGTCTATTGCCGACCTGTGCCTTTCGATGAAGAAAGTGAGTATCTGCTGGTCTGGTGGCCCTGCAGGCAGTGACCATGGCATTGCAGACCCCATGGTGTGCTCCAAGGTGCTGCTTTGCCTAGAGCTCAGCAGAGGGCAGGTGACTGAAGCAAGTTGGAAGAAGATTACGTTGGAGCTGCAGAAATGTCCTACGGAGGGTGGAAATTCCCTTCCCCATCGCTCTGTTTCTGGGACCTGTCACCATTCAGAGCAACTGCTGAGGGAGTGCTGTTATGAGCCATTATGTCCAGTCTCCAAGAGCAGTTTTAATGCTTTCAGACATCCATGCTGGGCACCTAGCAAATGTCTGCTGGGGCAGAGCAGGGCCTGCACAACCTGATGGTGGCAAGGCACAGTGGGAGAGGATAGTGTTGGGAAGGGGCCTGGGATGGTTGAAGCATCTGGAAAGGGAAGCACTCCAGGCTTACAGTCTGCTGTCTCCTCCCAGAGATCGGCACAGAGAGGGCCTGTTACCGTGACATGTCCTCCTTCCCTGAGACCAAGGCGGAAAAGTATGTCAACAAGATCAAAGGCAAGAAGTTCCTGCAGTACAACCGCCTGCAGCTCTCCCGCATCTACCCCAAGGGCCAGCGCCTGGACTCCTCCAACTATGACCCCCTGCCCATGTGGATCTGTGGCAGCCAGCTGGTAGCACTCAACTTCCAGACCCCAGGTGAGGGCAGCAAGCAGGGAGGGTGGGCAGGCTCCTGGGGTACCTGCACCTCCTCCCAGACACCTGCCTGCATCCCTGCTAGCCTGATGCTGGTGAACAGGGGGTCTAGGAGGAGCTCTGGGTCTAGAAAGGGCTCTACAGGGAGCAGAACCTGATGTCCAAGCATATGCTTGATGCAGTGGAGATGTGTTCTGGAGGACTGAATTGACCTGGGCTGAGCCAGGATGTTGTGCCACAAGAATAAGATGTAACAAAGAGGAAGCAGGGAGTTCCTCGAAGGTCCTTGGCAGGAGACAGAGTGGCCAAGGGATGTACCAAAGGGGACAGTGCAGCCCCAAATCTGGGACACTGTCTGTAAGGTTTTGAGTCAAGCTCACTGCTTTGCTCACCAGCTTCCCCTCCAGCTTCTGCCATGCAGCCCAGCCTTACCCTTCCCCTTTCCCTGGCTCTTGCCAAGCCCTGCTGTGAGCCTGCTCAGCTCACCAACCCACCAGAAACCTACTTTCCTCTTTTTTTCTGGTGGGGTTTTCATTCCTGTTGGGAATTCAGGCATCTCACGGGGCTTGGCAAATGCTGGAGCCAGTATATGGAAAGCTGAAAGGGGAGGGAGAGTAAGAAGGGAGTTACCACTGGAGCTTTGGGTCGTTGGGCATATCATGCATGAGAAAGTCCTGCCATGGCCCAAGCACGTGTACAGGCTGCAGCAATGTCGGGACAGTGCAGTGTGGCATTGTCAAGGGATGGGCCAGGTCCCCTTGCGAAGGTCTTCACATAGGGCACCCATAACCCCCAGTGCTCTGGCTGGTGGAAAGGGCACAAGGTCTCTCCCCTCCATCTCCTGCCTGTGCTCTCCAGACAAGCCCATGCAGATGAACCAAGCCTTGTTCATGTCCAGCGGGCAGTGTGGGTACGTCTTGCAGCCAGCCAACATGAGGGACGACATCTTCGACCCCTTCGACAAGAGCACGCTGCGGGGCGTCGAGCCACTCTCCATCTCCATCGAGGTCAGTGCTTCATCCCAGCCTGGCAGCAGATCCAGGAGGTTATACCAAACTTGGGTGACAGAAATGGTTTTTCTGGGTTCCTGACCTCTGTCTGCAGCTACTCCTCACCAAACCCCTCAGCCTGTGCTTAAGAGCTTGGAGAGCCCTCGCTGAAGGGGGAGCCCCATGGTTGCTGCTGAGGGAAGCCCACTGATGGTCCTGGGGGCCTGGAGAGGAAGAGCAGGAGCCTTGAATGCTCCTCCCGGGACCCCTGCCGCCCAGAGCCCAGTGCCGGCAGGTGGCATCCACGAGCTGCAGAGGTGACATCCCTCTCCCTGGAGCTTGGCCAGGACAGCCTGAGTGCAGGGTGGTTTCAAACACAAGAGCTGTGCCTTGTGCCCTCCTTGTCAGTGAGTGGCTCTGGACTCCACATTACCGACCTCGCTGTGTCCCCTTCCCTCTTGGGAAGGTGCTCAAAGTCAGAGTGGACTGTTTAGCCCCTTTCTGTGTTGCACTGCTGGTGACTGAGTGCCACAGTAATGACACAAGGGCAGGAAGCTGTCTGAGAGAGTTGAGGTTGTTCATCCTGGAGAAAAGAAGTCTTCAGGGAGATCTTCTTGTGATATTTCAGTACTTAAAGTGGCCAGTAGGGAAGATGTGGACATATTTCACAGCAGCAGGGCTCCCCAGTTCAAGAGGGACACAGAACTGCTTGAGAGCTCAGCACAGAGCCACAGAGTAAGGGAATGGAACATCTCTTATGAGGAGAGACTGAGAGTGCTGGGGTTCTTTAGCTTGGAGGAGACCAAGAGGTGACCTCACAAATGTGTATAAATATGTAAAGGTGAGTGCCAGGAGGCTGGAGCCAGGCTCTGCTGGGTGATGCCCAGTGACAGGACAAGGGACAATGGGTGGAAGCTGAGGCATAGGAATTTTCATGTAAACATGAAGATTTTTTTCACTGTGAGGGTGACAGAACACTGGAACAGGCTGCCCAGGGTAGTTGTGGAGTCTCCCTCTCTGGAGATATTCAAAACCTGCCTGGACACATTCCTGTGTGATCTGTTCTAGGTGACCCTCCGCTGGCAGTGGGGGTGGACTGGATGAGTTTTCAAGGTTCCTTGTAGCCCCTGACATTCTGTGATTCTGTTGTGACAGGTCAAGAGGTGATGGTTTGAAATTAAAGGAGGGGTATTGAGGCTAGAGAGAAGAAGCTTTTATATGCTGAGTGTGGTGAAACACTTGCCCAGGTTGCCCAGAGAGGTGGTAGATGCCCTATCGCTGGAATTGTTGAAGACCAGGTTGTGTGGGGCTCTGAGCAACCTGCTCTAGTTGCAGGTGTCCCTGCTGACTGCAGAGAGGTTGGACTGGATGGGCTTTAAAGGTCCTTTCCAACACAAATTGTTTCATGATTCTAGGATGATAAGAGGAGGACAAGAGGCTCCTGGTGGGGGGTACCATAGGACAGGCTGCAGATACTCACTGAAGATTTTCCTTCCTGGATGATGGAACTGGGGCTGGACCATTCCTGTGTCAGCTCATGGAGTCACACAGCAAAGGCAGGACTGTGGGACAGCTCACCAGACAAGGCGCCTGGAGGAATGGGGAAGGTCACAGCTGTGCCAAACCAGATTGCTGTCAGGTTTGGACTAGAGGCTCTCACTAGCCTGAACAGGCATTCCTAGACATTTCAGAGCCCAGCCATTCACCTGTGGGTCAGCAGTGTCCTCTGCATGTTGCCTTGGGAAGAAGGCAGCTTTGCTCCTGCTTGCAGGTTTCTGACAATATGCACACACTGCAGCTCCTCTGAGGCCACCTCACTTTTGGACTGATCCCACCTCAGAGAGTCTCTGCCCTGCTCAGGCAAGGACCCCATCATGTCCCATCTGTACCATTAACCCCATATCCATCTTCTCCCTTAAAATCCCTGTTTGTTTTCCAAAGTGATGCTGTATCTTGGCACGCAGCTGCAACCAGCAGCTATCACGAATCACTGTGCCACAGCCTGTCACTGTCTCCTTTAAGAGATGGGCTGAGCCTTTTGTCCTCTGGCAAAACTGCCCCATGTCCCCACCAAAGCCAGCTTTCACGGATGGCAGAGCTGTCTGGAGCCCAGCATGACTCAAAGCACATGATCCAGCGTTGGCAGCGTGTCCTTCCCCTGCAACAGCAGTGTGCCGCCAGCACGCTGGAGTGACATATGGCCGCTGGCAAGAGGGAGCTGGGCTGGCGTTCTGCAAGGAAGCAGGTTGCATTTGTGCTGAGCACAGACTGTGCTAGGAACAGGAGGCAGAGCAGCAGTGGAGAGCAGCTCCTCTTCATGCTCAAGCCAAGGCAGGAAGGCCAAGAAGTTTTGACAAGGATAAGGGTGTCCAGCCCAGCTCTCCAGGCAGGGGAAGGTGATTGAGCTTGGCAGCCCAGATCCAGCTTGGCAAACTGGCAGAGGGATGCTGTGGTCCCAGGCCTGGCTGTGCAGGTGGCAGACACAAACCTGGGGCAGTTCAGCTGCATTTTTTTGATGGCTTCTAAGTCCAACTGGTGAGCAGGAACAGCACAGCAGCTTCCAGGGGTGGGAGCTGTTTCTCTCCAAGGGGCATGCTGGGCCAGGCTGGCTGTCAGAGTCTGTTCTCTCTCCAATTAGCTGAGCCAGGGTGATTTAGTTGGAAGGAAAACATCTTGGTATGCAAACACTTTTTTTTCCCTTTGCTCTCATGTCTTACCAAGTCTCTCCTGCTCTCTGCCCAGGTTTTGGGGGCCCGGCACCTTCCCAAAAATGGAAGGGGAATTGTTTGTCCTTTCGTGGAGGTGGAGGTCTCTGGCGCTGAGTATGACAATGCCAAGCAGAAAACAGAGATCGTGGGTGAGTGGGTCAGTGAAGGGAAGGGAGAGGGAGGCACCAGCACTCCTGACCATAGTTTGGGCCATGGGCACTGCAGCAAAGCCCAGCCCTAGGACGGGGGCTGTCCGTGATCTCCGCACAGCCACGGGGGGCTCAGCAGGAGCTGCCCATTGACCACAGTGCTTTTCGTACTAGCGGACAACGGCCTGAACCCCCTCTGGACCCCGAAGCAGTTCCACTTTCAGGTCAGCAATCCTGAGTTTGCCTTCCTCCGCTTCGTGGTGTATGAGGAGGACATGTTCAGCGACGAGAACTTCCTGGCTCAGGCCACCTTCCTGGTGAAAGGCTTGAAGACAGGTAAAGTGCTTGGGGAAGCAGGGAGAGGGTATCATGGTGGTCCTCGCCAGCTTGCTAATTGTTGAGATCATGGGAGGACACTGTCAGTCCCCAGGCTGGCTCAGTTCCTCCTGTCCCCATGCCAGGTCACATCCCCAGCCAGGTAAAGATAGAAGCCATTTCCTAACACCCCTCAGGACCAAAAGCCACTTGGGAGAAGCTGGGGGAGTTGGAGAAGACCTGTTTGAGTTATATGCCATGAGTGACAGCAGGGCTATCTCTGCCGTAGGTTTCCGAGCTGTACCCTTGAAGAACAACTACAGTGAGAGCCTGGAGCTGGCTTCGCTGCTCGTCAAGATAGACATTTTCCCTAGCAAGGTGAGGCTTGGCCATGCATGGGGAGGTGACCATGCCACAGGGCTGAGGAGCAAAGGTAGTGAGTCCTGCCTGCTGCTGTCCTGTTCTGCTCTCCCTGCAGCAGTCAATGCAGTGAAGCTCAGCATTTGCCTGGCTTGAGCGTGTGCAGGACAGTTGAGTTTTTGGCACTACTCTGCAGGGATGCATGGAGGGCTGGTGGGGTAGGAAGCAGTGGGCTGGCCTCCTGCAGTGAGCTGGGGCAGTTCAGGCAGGGTCCTTCCTGGGTTGTGTTTAACTTGCATAGAAATCCCTGCAAGCAAAGCTGAATGAGGCAGATTTACTCTGCCCTGGTTCCTGTCTGTACTCCAGCAAGGTTCTAGCTCAGTATCCGAGAGCCTGGCTAGCCCAGGGCTGTCCACATTGGCATGAGTGGAGGGCAGGGATCCTTCAGAGACAGATGTTTCTGCTATTTTCTCATTGAAAATGATGCTGGTGGGAGGCAGCGATGGCTGCTAAAGACAGAGCAGCTGCACACTGCAAAACCCAAGGCCCCTGGACACCCCGTGTGGCAGCTCACTGGGCAGCCAAGTGCTTTGCAAGACCTACGCTCAGCCCAAACCTTTTACTACTGTATTTTTTTCCTGATCTGAGCAGGAGAATGGTGAAATAAACCTCTTCAGTGCTTCAGCCCTACGGGACCGAGCAGGGGATGCTTCCAGCCAGCTGCTGGCGAGCAGAGGCAGAGAGGGGTCCTTTGAGTCTCGGTACCAGCAGCCCTTTGAGGACTTCCGTGTGTCACAGGAGCAGCTGGCTGATCACTTTGAGAGCCGGGAGCGAAGGTAGCCCAGTGCTTCTTAAGCTTTTCCCTGCATGAGACCTGTTCCATCCATCTACTCCCTGCCAGCATTTAGTCTCCTCGATGAAGGCAGCTAAATACAGCCTCCCACTCACCCAGAAGGGAGATGCAGCCTTGTTTACTGTGTGGAAACCCTAAATTTCAGCATGAAGCTTGTACCAAGCCACGGGGCAGTCTCTGCTCTGAGGTGCACAGGAGTGGGGTGGGGACAAGGAGCTGCCACGCCAGTTAGTGACACATTCCCCAGGTGTGGGGGATACGCTAAGCCCCTGCTTTGCTCCCAGGGGGCAGCTTTGGACACCAGAACAGTACCCTAGGGTCATCCTGAGCTGTGTCCTCTCTGTGTCCCCTTGCAGGGTACTGCGGAGGACCCGGGTCAATGGGGACAACCGGCTGTAGCCCATCTCGGCGGGCGAAAGCACCTCCAGTGCTTGTGAATCTCACGGCACGCTGTGAACTGGTTTCTATGGAAACGGCACTGCTATGGCCTACTTTCAGGCAGCTTTTCCAGTTTCTCTGCTGAAGTGTGTTCCAGCAGAGAACTAAAAAAAAAAAAAAAAATTGGGAAAAAACCTCCCTAATCAAGCCCCAGCCCCCACCAGCCTTCACCACCCAGCCCTTCACGAAGCGCATCGGCACGTACAGCCGGCCAGCCGTCAAGGGGAGAGACAAAACTGTCCATAATTGCAAGGAAGAGACCCCAAATCCTCCAACCAGCCCTCTGCCGTCACTGCTGTGCCTGTATTCCTGGCAGTCCCACTCCTGTGCTGCTGCTGGAGCCCCTTGGCAGCCATCTACAGCTGTACTCGCTCTCAGGGTGCCAGGCAAGGCGGGGGACTGAAGTGACCGAGCAGCACCTATCTCTGTCCTGGCGGCATTGCATCTACCTACCTGTGTAGCCACTGCCTATGGGTCCAGTAGTGAAACTCTACATTTACAAGGCCACCCTAGCTTTAAATGACAATAAAAGTGTCAGTATTACATGTGTGGTGGCTCAGTGTCTGGTGGTTTGTCCCCCTGCAGATCCAACTATAGATGGAGAGGATGCAGCCCAGCTCCCCCCTTCCTCCTGGCTTCAGGAAGTCTGCAGCTACTGGGGTTAAAAAAATAACCAGAATGTTGCTCACTCAGACAAGTGAAACAAGCTGTGCCACAGCTGACCATGCTCTTCTGAACCAGAGTGGGGATGAGCAGTGACCTCAGGCTCCAAGGGGGCTCCTAGGATGGAGGTATCCGGGCTCTAGTATGCTGCTGGACTTCACCCTCCAGGGAAGCTGCACACGAGGGCTGGGATGAGCACTGCCCACTCCTGGACCAGGAAGCATCTCCCTGCACAGGGAAGGCCTCATCGGCACCAGGTACTTCATCACCCTGCACTGCGTGGGCTTCCCCAAATCACCAGGCAACTCAGGTCCGTCTTTTACGCTCTTTATTTAGGAACAACCAAAAATGTCTGGTTTCATTTCAACAAACTGTACAAGCAAGCTCTTCCCCTCGTCCACCCTCACATCCACATATACAAAAGGAAGGGAAACTTGCCATTCACTTCTCAGAAGTGGCATTGTTGCTACAGGGAGTTCTTGCCCTCAGCATAAGAGCAGGCAACATCCATAGCAGGTACAAGCTACCCTAGCCCTAGTAATAGCCACAGCCCACAATCACAGGCAGCTTCACTTGATTTGTCGTTTAAATCTCTTTAAAACCTTTACCAAAAGTAAAAACTATTTCCTGTCTCACACGATTGCCAAGGTGACCAGCTAAAATTCTGGTCTTAATAAACAAAACCAAAACCAAACACAATAATAAGCCCACTGGAACCTCCCCCCCCCAGCCCCAGACATCCCCGGTACAAAGACGGTTTACACAGCAGAGCCCTCGCTCTGCTCCCTAGCTGCACGGCCACCCTTATGAAAGGTCCCATTGCAGCTACAATTACATTTTCCTTTGGATAAATCCAAGCAAACAAAAAAAAAAAAGAAAAAAAAAAAAAAAAGAAGAATCTTCCAGGTCACTCAGCACCAGCATGATTTCTAAATAACAATAATTAAAACGAAACAAAAGAAGGAAAAAAAAACAAAGAGACCCCATTAGGCTGACTTTGTGGTCTGCTGAGAACCAAAGTGATCAACACGCTGTTCCCAAAGTCTCTCTTTTAGTGCAATGTTAGTGTGTGCAAGGGGTGGGGGGGGGATCACAGCCACGTACCCATAACATCACCACGAGCCAGGTGGGGCAGAGAGAAAGTGCAATTTGAGCAAGAAGTTTTCTAGGCCATGGATTTTTGAGCCCAACCTTCACTAGCACCAGTAAGCGAGAGCCCTCCCAAAACCACCTTCCATCAGTAAGGGGAAAGTGTGGTTTTAACTGTGCCATCAAAATACAGCCAACATCAGCCCACCTTGCACTGCAACAGGCAAAACAACAGGAAAACACAGAAATGAAAAGTAATAATAGTAACAAAAATAATCAATTGCTGCTTAGGTTACAGAGCTGCTTTGCTCTGCTTGATAAAGTTTTGTGATGCCAATCCAGCATTCCTGGCAGGGACCGCTGCCAGCACAACATACAGCAGAAACTAAACTGCCACAAAAGCTTGCAAGGGTCTCATCTCCCACCTCTATGTGCAGCATTGCCTGATTTTACCCTGCTGGCTTTGTGATCAGCTGAGTAATTACACAGAGGTTGCTGCAGTTAGCTGAATCACACTGGGCCACCAACTGATTTGAGAAGAGCAAAGCCAAATTCATCTGGGCAACAGGAAAGACGTTCACAAGTCCTTTAAATATTATCACCATGAGGGAAAGGTGCAGAGTTAGGTTAACTTTCTCATTCCTACCTAAGTGCAGAAAGATCACCTTTCTCTTCTGATTCCCAGCTTCCAAACATCATCTTCCCATCACATTGTCTCTGTAGTATCTCTGAGAGGGACTGCAGGGAAGACAGAATACAACACTTCTACTTGGGACCAAAAATGGTTGCTTCTCACTTAAAAAAAATCCTTTCAAAAATGCAGCCCAAACCCTAAATAGGAACCCAGCCTCCTCCATCCTCCTTTTCCTCCTGCACAGAGAGAGGACATCCAGAAAATTAACCAAGCAGGTAGCTGGCAACTCCAGCCTCTGGAGCGTGGATGGGCAGGTTCATGTTCTGCATTCAGCTGTGGGCTGCCTACAGAATTTCTCCTCACTGCTGCCAGCAGCTACTGCTTTTGCTAGTGGCTTCTCATGGTGACCCACACAAGTCCCTGGCAAGGAGGGGACAAGCAGCTGCACCAAATACCTATATGCCATGCATCAAAGCAAGCCCCTGTGCCCACTCCCGTGGCTATGGCTGCAAGCTGGATGTGCAGCAGCATCTGGCTCTCAAGCAGGTGGAGATAAGAGCCTGTAAATCGTGGTTTGAAGATAGGAGCCTGTACATCATGGTTTGGTTAGTGCTCTGCTACTGAAGAAAACAAACCAACAAAAGACTTCCAGAATGCTAATTAAGGAGCTGAAAAATAAGCTACCCAATGAAACAGAGAGCCATGCCTAGAAATCTGAGGGCTTGCTGGTAGTGAGTCAGGTAACTCTGTTCTTGCATCAGAAGAAGCAGCGGCTCTCTACGTGAGCACGCTGGGCACAGTCCAAAGCAGGGTTTGGGTTATTAAGCAATTGGATTGTGCCCTTAATCTAAGCAGCCTCAGAGACATAAATAACAAGATTCACAGGGATTACAAATGATGGCCCCTACGTGCCTGTTGAGCCCAAGCTCTCACACAGCGGATGGTGAAGAATTCGATTTCCCTTCTTCACTGATGCTGGCCACACAACTGCTATCTCACAGCCCTCCTTTCAAGTCAAGACAGTCATCTTTGATTAGATGATGATAAATATTCACACACCGTGGAGAATTGTGGTGACACTTCCTCTCAACACCAGAAGAGCTGCTTGCTGGGACTGTCAAGCCACCTCTCGATTATTCCTTCGAGTTTCAGATGCAAACACATTTCTCACATCCTGTACCAAAACCTGAGCCTGTTTGGAGGTGACACCTGCTTCTCAGCTTCAAAACTGGTGCAATAGGGAACCAGGGCTACAGAGCTAAGCCCTCCAGACCTTTAGCTTATACTTACAGGAGGATTTCAAGTCAACTGAAAAAAATGTAGCTAAGAAGGAATGTAGCAGTTAGAAAGGGAACTCAATTTCTGTTTGATTTTGGTTTTTGACTCTAAACCTTGCCCTCCCCCCTGAAACGGGGCTTTGCTAGCCCTGCTGTCACATCTGAGGGGAGGCTGTGTGGAACCACATTTTAAAATTCCTCTGACCCAAAAGCAAGAAAAACTCCTGCTGTGCTTGTATGAATGCATGGAGACAAAGCTCAGAAACCTCAGGAGCTTCCAGCCCTCAAGGCTGTTTTTTCTGTGTACACCGGGAAATTCTCCCTCCAGCTCCAAAGACTTCTCTTTTCAATTTTATTTTCCTTTTTTTTTTTCCTGGCAAGCTGGCCAGATCCAATCCAAGTGCAAAACATTTCAGCTAGTGCATGGACAAATGGCTCAAGGGGGGCAGTTCGCACCACCGTCCTTCAGCATTCCTGTAGACGGAGCGGGGATCACTCTTCCAATTAGCCATAGGCCCTTAAGTGTACACCAAAAACCCCACAGAAAATCACCTTGAATGGGCAAATTACACTTCCCAAGTATTTATATAGCAAGTAGTTAGTAAAAGTGTACATTTTTAATGTACCTCTTAATGCAATAAAGAATCAATGGCATATCTGAACTGTATTATATGTGTACTTAAATAAACCTGCAAGTACATAGACACTAGAGAGTAAATTGACCTACCTGTATTTGTTCTCTGAAGGTATCACTGTACACACATTCTCTCAGGCTGCATGGCTTCCAGATCTGCTCCCTCCAGCTCCAGGACCACCCAGCTCTTCCTATCACCTGTGACATTTCAAGGTGTGCAGGAGTGAACTCCTGGGGCTCTGGCTGCCTTTGCAGTGCAGCTGGCCTGCTCTGCTGGAGGAGGGTGGCAGGGATGCTGCCCGGCTGAGCCAACATGAGGCCGAGGCGGGATGGCTGCTCCAACTGTGGCATGACCAGCAATAGTGCTTCCCAAGGGACACCTGGGGAGCCAGGTGTCACAGCAGGGTGCTCCCAGGCAACACCACCCCTGCTCACAGTGTTTTGGGAGGGTTTGTCTGACTGCTAAGGGCTGGTTGCGGCAAACCGTCCCATCTCTGTAGGCTGCAGGTCACTCCTACGGAAGCAGATGCTCAGGCTTGGCCCCAGGGGTTACACCATATGCCCAGGGAGCTCAGCACCAGCACCCGCTAAGTACCACCAGGTGAGAGGAAGCTCCCTTTCTTGCAAAGCATTGAGAGATTGAATCCTTCCCAGTTGCTCAGCAAGGCAGCCTCTTAGAGCAGGGATGAGGAAAGAACTGGAAATCAAGGGCAGCTGAAGGTAGAAATCAGACACTATCCTTGGAAGAGGTTCTGAAAGAGCTTTTTTGTTTTTAAACCAGATTGTTCTGTAAATCTCTGGATCCGATCCTTTGGGGCTTGCTACCCACCCATCTAATAAATATCATTTACCACCAACAATAAAGTCTCCCACATTAAAAAGCTCTCACTAAATAAAAACCTTCTACTGAAAAAGCTTGGCTGAGTTAGCTTGGAAAAAAAAAAGGAGCTAGGACTACTCTCCATAAATACATCAGTGGATGAACACCAAAATCTATTTAAGTTAAAGGACAATGTTGGCTCCAAAAGAAACCAGGAATGAACCAGCCACCAATTAATTCAAACTAGAACTTTAAATAAAGTTTCTTGACCATTCAAAGGCAGTGAAGTTCTGGAATAGCCTTCCAAGAGCAAAAGTGAAGGCAAGACATGGAACCAATTTTGAGCTGGGATTTGATTTGTTTGTGACAGAGCGGTCTGACACAGCATTTGGCTGGACTATGCAGCTCAAGAGTTTCCCTTCTAGATCTTGTTTTCTATTAGAAAAGAATACTAAAAAGAGTAAATCTTCAAGTAGTTGCATCACACAGCAACCACTCAAAATGACATGGGCATGTTAAAACGGTACAGGGACTGGGAAGCAGGAAGGTTAACTGGGAAACTTAGTTTGTTCTTTCACCAGAAAAACTGGAGAGGGGGAAAAAAAAAGGGAAAAAAGCCTCCAAGGGATAAATAAAACATAAAAAAAAAAAGGCTGGAGCAACCACTTGAGGCTCCCAGCACTGCTGCAGGAGATCTGTCATGTAGGGCTGCAAGAGGGAAACTTCCTGATTGCAGAAGAGCTGCTGCCTCGCCAATCCCTTGGAGACAATGACTTGAACCACTCACAGCTACACTGCCTGCTCGCTGTGTTTGTTCTCTGAAGAACAGCTTGTTCTCTCTGAACAATGAAAAGGATTCCAGGTCAGGATGGAAAAATTATGATGTGCTAGTTCTCAGTGATTAAAGAGAGACTTGGAGATTTAATAGCCTGCTGCAGTCAGTCTCCAGGAGCGCAGGGGAAAATATTTTAGCCGGCAAAAGATGAACGACACCAAACTACACCTCCTGGGTTGTCTGGGTCTGGGAACCTGCTACTTATTGGAGATGCTAAACTGAACCTCATCTGCAGGGGCAAAAAATCTCACTCCTCTCCTACTGCAAGGCTGGCTGTTTCCTTCTCAGCTACCTTTCCTTTCCTAACACACAAACACACACACACACTTGTATGCCTGCACCTGCCTTCGCTGCAGGGCTTAAGGACCATAAAGGGCAGAGAGCATCTGTGCAGCCATGCCAACCTTTAGAGAACAAACACCTTTAAAGGACAGATGAAGAAAAGAACCCAAAACCAAAAAGGAAAAAAGTACTGTGCCATGACAGTCCATATCTAAGCAATGACCTTGTTTACACAACGTCTGAGATTTGTTATGCTTGTATAGGCAGCTGTAGGCATTGGTATATGAATATGAAATCTGAAAGTCTGTCCACTGGAAAGCAGACAAGAGCATCCTCTTTCCTGGGTGCAAGCTGACCCCCACCTCCGCCAGCTCTCAGCCGCCTCCTCGGCCGGGCCACCGAGAGCTCTGCACCAAGTGCCCAGTTTTTGCACGTGCGCTCTCCTGTGTGCTGTGCTCAAAGGTCTCATTTATGGCAGTGCTTTATCACCACGTCCTGCTCCTGAGGCTTGGATCATGTCTGCCTATGGGTTTCTGAAAGACCGAAATTTTTTTCTCAAGGATAAAAGCAGATCCTCCAGGGCTGGTGGTTTCAGCTCAGTCTGTTTCTGAAAAAGAACAGAGATGTCAGAGATGCTTTGGCTTGATACAGGGGCCTAAAATCCACATGGGGTGCTGAGTGAAGAGGAAGGAGTATAGAGATTCCTTAGGATAGGCAAAGCTGGGAGCTTCGATGGAGTCAGCCACTCATAAGGGCCAGGAAACTTAAAATCCTTGTGGGAGTGGAGCTGGGCTTTGGCCAGAAGCAGGGCTGAGGCATGACACAGCCCACAGCAGTCCAAAGCTGTGCACTCTCACTGAGTACCTTCTTCCTCTGTGCCACGAGAGGTGACAGGACCACGTTGCTCTGGGTGGCATAAAGCCATGCTTGGAGGGCGCTAGCAGAGGAGCAGACATCTCTCTGGCACGGGCAGAAACACACTACCCTTACCCAAAACCATGCCTGAGGCTGCAGCTGCTCCCCAGCGAAGAGCACAGGGCAGTGCACATCCAGATCTATCAGCTGCAGGAAGGGCAGGGCCTCTTTCAAACCCAAGCTCCATCTCTTCCAAACCAGACAGGGGAAGACAGCAATGGATCTCACTGGGTTATGTTCTTTGAAGGCCTGCAGCCATGGCAGAAGTGTGTGGGAGGCTCTGAAGCAAGGCAGCAGGGCTGGAGAATATCCCAGCTGCCCAGCACACTGGCAAGGAGCTGTGTGCATGGAGCAGGCGAGGGGCTGCGCAGCCCCATGCTGGGACAGGGTGAGCATTTGGCCATCCCCATCTGGTGGGCACCCAGCCAGGGAGGAAACGGCCCCCAGCTGCACTTCTGAAGAGCCCAGGGAGAGTTTGGAAACCACCTCTCCTCTCCTCCACATGCATGTGCACACACACACGCCTTTCAAAAGGGAGTCCTGGAGGAGGGGTAGGGCCAGCAGCTGCTAACACCAGCTCTCCATGCCTCCCCTTCCTTGTAGCCTCCATCTTTACCACTCGAGCCTTGCCCTGCACCCAACAAGGAGGTTCACATCTGGAGAGATGGCAGGAGGAGAAAGAAGGGAGAAGGCTCTTGCCAGGATTACATCTGCTGCCCAAAGCCAGGGGAGGCATGAAGGAATCTTGCCTGTGGCATGGGACCCAATAGCCAAGCCCTTTTCTTCCTAATACTCATCCCCTTCATAAATAAACCCAAGGGTCACCTTCCCCAGGGACAGGTAAAGCGGCCAAATGCTCCTGCTGGTTTTACTTAGGCTTAAAATGAAGCCAAGAATTGGCTTCTGAGCAGAGTCAGGATCCAGCGATCAAGGCAGGCAGGGGCAGGTGGGCAGCAGCACTCATGGCATCTCACCAGACTCTCCTCATCCTTCTTCCCCGGGGATTTCTTCACCATTTTCTTGGTTAAATCCCAAACAGTAGGACCGGACACTGAACCTTTTTACTAAAAGGAAAGGCTCCACGCCCCACGCTCGCCCAGCCCCTCGGCAGAGCCAGCCCTGCCATGGCAGGGGTCTTACCAAGCCGTGCAGCAGGCGGTGGGCCGGGAGCATCAGGAGTCGCAGCGCTGCCTTCCTGGCCGGCCGGCTCCCACGACTCGCTGCTCTCCGACACCTCCGAGCCAGCCTCACACGGCCCCTTCTGGCTTCCTGACGCCTCACCGCCAGCCTCCTCGGGGCTGGTGGCCTTGCTCTCCTCCTCCGCCTTCACGGCGAACCACACCTTGAGCTGCTGGGCGCTGAGGTGGGAGCGCTCGCAGAGCGTGGGCAGGTCCTCGTCCCGCAGCACCTTGTGCTTCTCGTAGTACTCCTCCAGCACCTCTCGCCCCGCGGGGCTGACCTCCACCAGCCCCGGGGGGAAAACGCCCCTCCTGTAGTTCTCATACCACTTCAGCTGCCCGTTCTTGTAGCCGTACCGGCTGTCCCCGAACCAGCGAATGACCTCCGCCCGCGGCAGGCCCGTCTGGGAAACGATGGCGTCGTACTCCTGGTTAGTGGGCCGCTGGGTCTGCACGAACATCTGCTTCAGCAGGTGCCGCTGCTGGGCTGTCTTCTTGAAGTTCAGTTTGGTTTTTGGAGGCGTGGGGGGTCGGCTGCAGCTGCCGTCCCCTTTCTCGCTTGCACTGGCCCCTGGTACCTCGTCTTTGCCGTTGGACTCGGTCACTCGGAGGTTCTTCAGGTTGATTTTGATGGGATTCACTTTCCGCTCGGCTGAGCTCAGGTTGTTGCCGGAGGCATCGACTGAGTCACTTTCACTTGCAGCTTTCAACTCATCTGAGGAGTCCTCTCCTTCCTTGCCACCATTTTCTGCCTCCTCCTCCTCCTGCTGAGTCGCTTCCTCCACCTTCTTATTTTCCTCTGCCACCTTCTTCTTCCTCCTCTCGGAGAACCAGCTATCGATCTCCCTCCGGGTCATCTTTGTCTCTCCCCTCAGGCGGTTCACTTCTTCCTCTGCGGGAAGGGGATTTTGGGCAAAACTGCTCTCCAGGGCCTTCAGCTGCTCCGGTGCCCGCTCCTTGTACTTGGTTGGCGTGAAGTCGGGTGCCTGGTGCCATGACTGCCGGCGCGGCGGGTGGTGAGCGGCTGGCACAGCCGCCGCTGCTGCAGGGCTCAGCTCAGCTCCTCTGGAGGAGACATCAAAGGATATCTCGGGCAGGGAATCGAGAGCGCTGTCTCCGGGGAAGGCGGCCCGGCCGCCTCTCACGTTCCTGTAGTGGTACCTCCTATCACTGAACCATTTTCGGATCTCCTTGGTGGACAGGCCTGTGATTTTTGTCAGCCGCTCGACTTCAGCCTGGCCAGGGAACTGGTTTCTGCAGAAGCTGCCTTTCAAGGCTGAGAGCTGCTCGTGGGACTTCTTGTTTTTGTAGACGTTGGGATCCAGGAAGGTCTGGGAGGAGATGGCTGGGCAGGCGGTGAGCAGCGACTGGCCGCTGTTGACCACTTTTACCCCCGACGTGTTGCTGGAGCTGACCGTGCTGTGCTGTGCTGTAGGCTGCACCTTGGGGACAGAAGTCACTGACAAGGTGAAGGAGGAGCTGGTGCCCTTCAATCCATTTGCCATGATGGGCTGTGTGACCAGCAGGCCCCCTGTCCCCTCTGGCTGCCCCACCACGTGGCCTGGTAAAGTGGCCTGAATAAGATGGGGCACGGTGCCAGGATTGGCAACCAGCGGTGTGTTCAGGACTGTAATGGTGGGCTGCGGTACGGACTGAATGACCGTGTTGAACATCTTCTTCCTGGCGTCCTCGATCTCCTCCGGTGACCAGCTGATGCCCTGCTTCAGCCTCTGGGCAGTGAACCAGATCTTCAGCTGCTCTTCTGGGTACTTTGTTACCACGGTCAAGTAGCAGAGCTCAGCTTTGGTGGGGTAGGGGAACTTGTGGAAGGAGTTTTTCAGGAAGCTGTTGGAGTCCATGGCGGCATTGTACGTTGGAATGCTGCTCAGGGGGATCATCACCTTGGGAAGGGACTTGGAAGTAGGTAGCTGCTGATGCAATGGGGGTTGCTGCTGCAGTGACACAAGTTGTGCAACACCTGCCTGAAGAACTGGCACGTTTCCTATGATGGAGCCATTCACGATATGAGATGATTTTGCTGAGCCTGCAGCGGGCTGGCTGACTGGCACAGAGCCATTTGGGAATGAATGCTCTCCATCTTTTGCCTCCAACTCACTGCCTAGCTGACTTGACATGTTCTCCTTCAGCGTGTGGATTTTTTTGGCCTCAGGTTTACCTTTCATTATCTTCATGATGGGGGTTTTGGTAATGATAATTTCAGACTGGCCATCTGCCCCTTCTTCAGGGACCTCTCCTGGAGGGTCATGGCTGCTGGTGGCCTCGCAGAGGCTTTGCTCCACAGTCGTACGATTGTCCTGCTTAGCCACCCTCCAGATGAAGTTCATCTCACCAGCGTGCGACTCTGCATTGTGGTGTGAGAGCCCTTCCTGGCTATTTGCCAGAAAGCTGCAGGCGACACAGGCAAACGCAGGGTCCTTGTTAAAGTCTAAGTGCTCAGAGTCCAAGTGTGCAAAGAACTGGTGAGCCTCTTGAGATCCAAAGTCACAAGACTTGCAGATATAAGTGTCACCATCAGCAATACCACGGTGCCCATTAGACAAAGCTCCATTATTACTGGTACTGGCACCAGCATCGCTAGCTGCTGGCCCTTCTGCTGGAGCATCCTGTTGTGTTCCTTCACTGTCATCTTCCACAGTGTCCAGCTCAGTCTCCTGAAGCACCAGTGTTTTTACTGGTATCATGCAAGGAGTCGTGGATTTTCTTTTGCTAGCCATCACTACGATTGGTCCAGCTGATTATTTTGTTTCTTTAACTTAACTTAAATTCCAACTTAAAAGGTGCTATTGCAAGTGCTCTGTGATCTAGATTCCAGCGAATTCATGATGTCCCAAGGAGTTGTTGTCAAGTGGTGATGAGTGCTCATATTTGCCACTGAACCTGATGACAAGGAGAGAGAGGAGAGGTTAGTTCCTTTGGCATTAGACAAAGCACAACTGTCCTGCTCTTTAACTGTTTCACTCAATAAATCATTTTCAGCCTCTTCTGCTGGAAATTTTTTACTTGACCTTGGATTTACTCTCTCTTCACACATACAAACCTGTGAATTACCTGTTTAATATCAAAAACACAAACATGCCTCTTCTAAGACCCACATCAAAATCTCATTTGAGGAGGAAAATCACCAAAATTTCCTCTCACCTTGCCAAGACCCATCATTGGTATCTCAGCTGGGCTCTCTGCATGCCCAGGCTCCTGGCTTGGCAGCAAGCAGGAGGTGATACCAGGCAGGGTCACCCCAGGTTTTTCCATCACAAAAAAACTGATGAAATAGCAAAAGTTCCCCACAGAACGTTTCAATTTCTTCAAAATTGGCATTTTCCAAGCATTCTGTCGGGAAGTTCCTGGCCAGCTCAATGCACCATGCCCGTGCCAAGGACCTCTGCACGCAGACATGCCCAGAGCTCTGCTGCAAAGAGCAAGGAGGCTGTAGCCAGCTCCATGTATTTTCATAGAGTCACAGAATTGCTTAGGGTGGAAAAGACCTCTAAGATCATCAGGTCTGACTGTTAACCCTGCACTGTCAGATCCCCACTAAACCATGTCCTACAATACATCTACATGGTTTTTACATCATTTCGAGGATGGAGACTCCACCACTGCCCTGGGCAGCCTGTTTAAGAGCTTGGCAACCCTTCTGGGGAAAAAACTGTTCCTGATGTCCAACCTATACCTCCCCTGGTGCAACTTTAGGCCATTTCCTCTTGTCTTATTACTTCCTACAAGGGAGGACAGACAAACCCCCACTTGGCTCCAGAAGGTCTCCCCCAAGCCTCCTTTTGTCCAGGCTGAACAACCCCAGTTCCCTCAGCTGTTCCTCACCACACCTGTTCTCCAGAGTCTTCACCAGCTTTATTTCTCTTCTCTGTATCTGCTCCAGCAACTCAATGCCCTTCTTCTAACGAGGAACCCTGAACTGAACCAAGTATTTCAGGTGCAGCCTCATCAGTGCCAAGCACAGAGTGATGATCCCTGCCCCGGTCCTTCTGGCCAGTTTCAACTCTCCTTGTTCAATAAGCTCACAGAGCTTTTGTGAGATTCCCTCCTCACCCTGTGCACACTTCATTACTTTAATAGTATCTGTCAAATCTTCAGCTGGACTACACGAGAAGGTAAGGCCCAGAACTCAACAGCAGCATCGCAAAGTCATTCCTTGCTTTCAACCTTTCCCTGTCCCACGACATTTTCAGCCTTTGGCATTCACATGTTTTGCTGGGCATGGGGTGATTAGAGATCTGTCAAACCAGGAAGAGAAGAAGAGGGAAAGGCATTGGGAGGGAGGAAAAAACAAGGAAATTGTTTTCATTTTTCTGAAGCTAAAGCATTTCCCAAACTGCTCCAGCCTGTGGAAGCTGGAGCATGGTCCAGAACCTTACTGCTGGCCTGCCACAGCTTCACCATCTGCACCACGGATGCTCCGTGCTGGAGATCACGATCCGAGGGCAGCAGAGCTGTCTGCTGGTGCTGGCACCAGGAGTCACTTGCCTGGTGACATTCCAACGACAGGGAAAGCAGCACATTAGAGGGAGCACGAATCTCTGCCTTAACCCCTCCACCAACGTTTTTTGTTTTTACAGCAGCTCTGTTTTTTTCCCCCTTTCAAACACAGGGCTCAAGAGGCACTTTTCCAGCCTGCCAGGTCCCTTGGGAGCATATGGATGCACTGATTCACCCCACAAAGACTCTGTGCCAGATCTGCCTGGGATTTACTCTCACAGCACCGGGAGATTTGTAACACACTCACAAAAACTTGAACTTTGAAACAAAAATAGACCAACTTACCATCCTACCAGCTGACTCACAAGGTAACTCCTATCAGTCACAGCAGCTGTGCACCAGGAGCTTTCTCCTATCAGATATTCTGAGCTGATCTCATACAGCCAGAAATGCCGAGCAGGCAAATGACTTGGTGGTGTTTATGCAATACCTCCCCTGCTTATTGCTGCCGGTAGCTTTTAGAACAGAGGAATGGAAAGCTCCTAGTGCAACAAAAAAAAAAACCCCAAACCAACAACCAAACTCAAAACAGAGGAAGTACAATCTGACCTCTCTAACTTCATCAGGAATTTTTTAACAAACTGTTGGGAAAGCTGACATCATTTTTTCCAGGCGACAGAGCCTGGATGGCCGATTGGCCTCAGCAGCTCTCAGGCACCCTTTAGAGGACTGATGGGAAAACGTAACTTCCCGTTAATGTGGGCTGATCTGAGATTACAAAACAGCCCTGTAAATAGTGTTAGTCATCACCCAACTTGGCGTCAGGAAAGACTGTTTGCTATGCTAAGGCTTCAGGAAAAAGCCAGAATTTATAACTTGGGTGGGGGGAGAGAGAAATAAAAAAGGGATTAAAGCTGTGATCTGGATTTACACAGCGCAAATTCATGCTCTCAATACCTGCTTTATGCTGCTCTCATCCCACCTTTTCGTGGTTAGTCTTCCCCTCTGCAGAGGTCCAGAAAGTTATTCATTAGCACCAGCAAGGCGAATACTTGGATGACTATGAATGGGCTTTGCTATTCAGAGGGGAACTGCATCATATTTGACACCAGTCCCAAGCTCCTCATTTTTGATGCTAAGTTAAATATTACACAATCTAGCAGGGTATGATGACCTTTCCAAGTCCAGCCAATTAGGGGAAAAAAAACCAAACCAATAAGTGCAGCCTGAAGGCTACAAAATCTAGCTTTAAAGGTTGAAAGGAGGTTCGTGTCAGGGAAGCGATGGTAAAAGCGAATTCAGATTGAATCTCATTCTGCAGCTCTCACAGAGGCCAGGGAGAAAGCGCTGGGCCCTCTGCAAGCTTGCTTTTTTGTTTCCAGTAAACTCTTGATGGAGATCCAGTTCCAAAGCCTCCATTACAGTGACAGGTCAAGTCCCAGGCGGATCCTACCTGGTGTTTAAGGAGCTGCCAGATATCAAAAAGATGATTTTTATCTGTCAACAGAGAAAATTTGATACAGAGCACCAGAGACGCACAAAGACCCCCATTGTGCCACGTTAACAGTGCCTCCCTGAGCACGCCATCGCTATTCTTTTGGCTAAAAGGGAACGGCCTGACCCACCTACAGAGAACCTAAAAGCTCTGCATTTCATTTACCACCACATTTGCATCCAGCTCTGTGCTCTCTCCAACAACTTTAGTTCAAAATGCAATCAAAGCAGCCCCAGCCGCCTCGGCTCTCCTGCTGAGGCTCTGATATTAATGCCACCTGAGAACACAGATTGTGAGTTTAGCTGGAAGTGAATCACAGTGCCAATTTACTGGGGGAGGGGGGGGGAAGAGCGAATAAAATTAATCAAATGTACTGTTTGTCCGTTTCATTTCCACAGAATGATTGTGTAACCACATGTTGGGAGCATGTTTCAGTGGCAGCTCACCTTCTGGAATGCACTAATACTTTAATACACCGCTGATACATCACAGAACGGATAACTCATTTCTCCATCACTAAAGAAGTGAGGCTGTTTTAATAGATAGGATAAATTAATGGCAGGAAAAAAAATTAATCAGTTAAAAAGCAGCCTCGCAACACAGCTCAGAAGAGCTGCCACTGCGAATGCCTCGGACCAATTTGTTCAGCTGTTTGTGCTGAATTTGATTTCTTGTGTTTTATTTTATGATGAACTGGAGAAGGAGATGTTAGCTGAATGGAATAGCTACCTGGCAGCCAGGAAGACAAAGAGATTGTACGTAAACTGATGGCTCCCTATTGAATTTGTATCTGCTAATTCAATAGAGAGAGGTGGGAAATCTAAGAGAAAAACTGGCTTAAAGCAGCACCAAATCAATTCTGCTCCAGTGATGCCCCCAGAGAAAGTAATGCTGGAAGAAAAGGAGCCTTAAGCTCCTTTGGGCAGGTTGCATCCAGTACATGGCTGGGGGTATGGCTCTCTCATATCTAAAGCACCAGGAACTGCCCCTGGGGCTGATGTGTGTTCACTCACACGACAGTGAGATGGTGCACACCTGGCTCCTGTGACAGCGACAAGCAACCCTTTGCACAAGGCAGGCACAGGACCAAGAGAACAGTTTAGACTGGGCTGTGCTTCCCCATGCTTGATGTACAGCCACAACTGTCTGTCTGCACAGTTCCCAGCCTGAAAGAGCTAAAAAAACATAAAAAGCACAGAATCACAACCTGGTTTGGGTTGAGAGGGACCTTTAAAGCTCCTCTAGTCCAACCTCCCTGCAGTCAGCAGGGACATCTGCAATTAGAGCAGGTTGCTCAGAGCCCCATCCAACTTAACCTGGAATGTTTCTAGAATTGGACATCTACCACCTCTCTGGGCAACCTAGGCCAGTGTCTCACCACCTTCACTGTCCCATCATTAACAGGCCCTGCTAAACATCTTTCTTAGAAGCCCCTTTAAGTGCTGAAAGGACACAAGAAGGTCTCTCCAGAGCTTTCTCTTCTCACCAGGGAAAGATCTGCTCCACTGGTAGCTGCAGTTTTACATCATTATCACAACATCATGGCTATGGGGACACCCAGGTTGGTGGCCACCCAACAGTTTCTGATGGGTTGTGGCTCAGAAGTGACAAGGCTCAGATCTGGGGCCAGCAGTGAGGGCAGAGGAGCTGAAGTGCAGAGAGCTCCTGCACTGCCTGGGGTCTGCCCATCTCTCCCCTATGAAAGAGGTCCATATAAAGGCCACAAGCCCATGGCCCACCTCCAGCTTTCCAACAAGGAGAACCATGAGGCATGCTAGGCTATGATTTCAACTACCCCAGTGATTCAGAAAAGACAGGAACTGTGAAATCTGGGTTACAAATCTATGAAAACAAGGCAGCACCTCTGCTACCAACAGCCACAAAGCCATAACTCTGCTCTGGGCACTACAGGCTCACAGGATGTCAGGGGTTAGAAGGGACCCAAAGAGATCATCAAGTCCAGCCCCCCTGCCAGAGCAGGACCATTGAGCTCCGGCCACACAGGAACACATCCAGACAGGCCTTGAAAGTGTCCAGAGAAGGAGACTCCACAACCTCTCTGGGGAGCCTGTGCCAGTGCTGTGACACTTACAGTAAAGAGGTTCCCCCTTGTGTTGAGGTAGAGCCTCCTGTGCTGCAGCTTACATCCATTGCTCCTTGTCCTATTCCAGTGAGCAGTGAGCAGAGCCTGTCCCCTCCTCCTGACCCCCAGCCCTCAGATAGTTATAGACATGTATTAAATCCCCTCTCAGTCTTCTCTGCTCCAGACTGAAAATCCCCAGGTCTCTCAGCCTCTCCTCACCAGGCAGTGCTCCAGTCCCCTAAGCATCCTCGTAGCCCTCTACCAGACTCTCTCCAGCAGATCCCTGTTCCTCTTAAACTGGGGAGCCCAAAACTGAACACAGTATTCAAGATAAGGTCTCACCAGGGCAGAGTAGAGGGGGAGGAGAACCTCCCTTGATCTGCTGGACACACTCTTCCTAATACATCCCAGGATGCCACTGGCCTTTGTGGCCACAAGTGCACATTGCTGTGCCATGGATGTTATCCACCAGCACTCCCAGGTCCCTCTCCACAGGGCTGCTCTCCAGCAGATCACCTCCCAGCCTGTACTGGTGCAGTTTATTATTCCTCCCCAGGTGCAGGACTCTGCACTTGTCCTTGTTGAACCTCATCTGGTTCCTCTGTGCCCAGCTCTGCAGTCTGCCCAGGTCTGGCTGGATGGCCACACAGCCTTCAGCTGTATCAGCCAACACAGCATTGCTCTGCTGCAATGCTCCCCACACCAGCCTTCCTTCCTCCCCAGCACAGGAGCCTTCTCATCACCATCAGCAGGTCCAGGTACACTCCACTAACCCTCATCAGAGCAGCTTTGCCTCTGCTGAGCAAAACAATGCCCAGAGCAGTCAAAGTGAGCTTAGCAATTGCAGAAAATTTACTTCTGCAGAGATTAACAAAGGGAGGTTTCGAAATCTGCACTGCTGAGTATGAACTTTCAGCTTTTTCCAGCTTGGCTGGATGCAACTGGTTTGGTTTTAAATGTTTCAGTGAATTAACGAGTTAGGTTGTTAATGCAAAACATTCACTCCCTGCAGTGCCAAGGTCCCCAGTTAGAAGATTAATTTTTGTGACCTTTTGCAAACCTCGCCTAGAAACAACCACCAGAAAACCCAACCAGGGAGCAACACTGACCAGCCAGCACACAGCCAGGCATGGCAGCTCCAGCCCTGGACACAGGGACAACAGGACAGTCACAGAATCACAAAATCAGTCAGGGTTGGAAGGGACCACAAGGATCAGTCAGTTCTAACCTCCCTGCCATGGGCAGGGACACCCTACCCTAGAGCAGGCTGCCCACAGCCTCATCCAGCCTGGCCTTAAACACCTCCAGGGATGTGACCTCAACCACCTCCCTGGGCAGCCCATTCCAGGCTCTCACCACTCTCATGCTGGAGAATTTCCTCCTCACGTCCATTCTGAATCCACCCACCTCCAGCTTTGCTCCATTCCCCCTAGTCCTGTCACTACCTGAGAGCCTAAGAAGTCCCTCCCCAGCTTTTTTGGAGGCCCCCTTCAGACACTGGAAAGCCACGAGAAAGTCACCTGGTAGCCTCCTCTTCTCCAGACTGAACAGCCCCAACTCTTTAAGTCTGTCCTCACAGCAGAGCTGCTCCAGCCCTCTGAGCATCCCTATGGCCCTTCTCTGGACACAATCCAGCATCTCCACATCTTTCTTGTAACAGTGGCTCCAGAACTGGATGCAGTACTCCAGGTGGGGTCTCAGCAGAGCAGAGTAGAGGGGGAGAATCACCTCCTTCACCCTGCTGGCCACACTTCTCCTGATGAAGCCCAGGATCTGGTTGTCCCTCTGGGCTGCAAGTGTACACAATCACTCTTCTACTCCCAGACTCACCATCTCCTGGGTGCTCAATGCTCACACAGGGAAAAGACTCCACATGGAATCATAGAATGGTAGGGACTGGAAAAGCCCTCTGGAAATCCCTAGTCCAACCCCGCTGCTAAAGCAGGTTAGCCTAGATCAAGTTGCACAGGAATGTGTCCAGGTGGATTTTGAAAGCCTCCAGAGAAGGAGACTCCACAGCTTCTCTAGGCAGCTGGGTCCAGTGCTTCATCACCCTCAAAGCAAAGAAGCTTATCCTTAAGCTGAAGTAAACCCTCCTGTGTTCTAGTTCATACCTGTTGCCCCTTGTCCTACCACATGGACCTGCAGGATGGCTACAGGCTCTGCTGTGGGTTCCAGCTTTTGATGCAGCTCTGCTGAAGAGCAAACACTCAGATAAAAAGCAATTAAATAGATGTTAAAAATGAACACCAAACTGGAAGTAAAATGAGAGTTTTCTCAACACTTGCAGTGCCTGCTAAGCAGGCAGGACACACTCCCCAGGTCAGTGACAATATCGATGCTCCTGTCTCATAGGAGGCCAAGCACAATATTGTCACTTTAAATAATAGTGGTTTGTTTTGAAGCTGAAACTCTGTAGGCCTCAGCTGATAGCATAACATGGGGGGGGGGAGTGGGGGAGGAGTGGGGAGAGGGAAAAAAAAAAAGAATCAAAAAAGTTTTACCATAAAAAAAAATCTGCTGGAGAGTTTTGCATCTCTCCCCTTCAGGCTCAACATCCAGCCAGGCTCAGAAGATGCAGGTCTGCCTTTGGGAAGTCCAGAGATGACATCCCAGCTCCCCACTGCTAATTAGCAACTAAAAGTCAGCAAAGATTGCTGCAGCCAGCAGCAAGTGCTGCTCCCTGCAGCATCCAGGCCTCAGAGCTGATCTTCTTTCCCCTTCCTACCACCAAGCATCCCAGAGGGAAACCCCACTGCATTTTGCAGGAGGTCTCCCCAGCATGGCAGACACCCAGTTTGCACTGGGCAGCACTGGATGCCAACTCAGAAGGTGCTCAGAGGGCTGGAGCACTTCTGCTATGAGGACAGGCTACAAGAGTTGGGGCTTGTCAGCCTGGAGAAGAGAAGGCTTCGAGGAGACCTTATAGTGACCTTCCAGTATCTGAAGGGGACCTACAGGAAGGCTGGGGAGGGACTATTGACAAGGTCTTGTAACGACAGGACAAGGGGTAATGGGTTTAAACTGGCAGAGGAGAGATTTAAACTAGATGTTAGGAGGAAGCTCTTTACAGTGAGGGTAGTGAGACACTGGCACAGGTTGCCCAGGGAGGTTGTGGATGCTCCCTCCCTGGAGGTGTTCAAGGCCAGGTTGGATGAGGCTTTGAGTGACCTGTTCTAGTGGGAGGTGTCCCTGCCTATGGCACGGGGTTGGAACTGGATGATCCTTGAAGACTCTTCCAACCTAAACCATTCTATGACTCTATTATTCTATCCCAGGACTGGGTGCATTCACCTGAGTGCTGTGCAAGGAAGAAAGCCCCCCACAGCAGCAAGCTTATTGGCAAAACATGCCCAGTGCAGACTGGCAAGAGATGGGAAGGCTGAAGACTCCTGCACCCTCCAGACCCAGGAGAGAAGGGATAAAGGCTTATTCCTGAGCCAGAGGCTTCTCCACACCAACTTTAACCTGAGTTTCATCACCAGAGACTTGGAGTCACAGGCTTTGGTTACAACAAAAGTGTAATAAAGCATGGAGAGAGGTCACACAGTGGCATCACCAATAGGCTTTGAGGACACAGTTCCCAGAGCAGCTACTACTAATTCATCTTAGGGCCACACTATGTGGAGGGACATGCTCCAGCAACTAGACAAGGACCTCTTTAGGCTACATCTTTGTCGTTCATTATGGACAGACAGAGTTAAAGGGAACAGCCTACCTCTCCAGAGCTAGTCCAAACTACCTAGCTGCAGACAGGACCTCTCAGGTAGCTGCACCAGCACAGCTCTTCAATAGAAAAGGCAGTGTTTGGCAGAATTGAGTTCCTCTGTTCCTGGCCTGTGGCAGTGCATCCCAGCTAGCTGGGGTCCCTGGGTCACCCTGCAGAGCCTACAGCTGGAAGAGTAATCATGGGATGGGACCATCTCCAGCAGGTTAAAAATGTCAGGACCATAGCATCATCCTGGCTCCTGGCAAGTGGTACAGATCTCTATGCCATGCCCTTGCCCAAGGCTGACACTTGTAGGCAGCATCTGCCTGCCAGAGCATGGTCCATAATCCAGACCAAGGTCATGATCCACCTAATTCTGGGGTTTGACCCCGTATCATAGAATCAACTGGGGTGGAAGAGACCTCCAATATCATCCAGTCCAACCTAGCACCCAGCCCTGTCCAATCAACTACACCATGGCACAAAGTGCCTCATGCAGTCTTTTCTTGAACACCTCCAGGGACAGCGACTCCACCACCTCCCTGGGCAGCCCATTCCAATGGCAAATCACTCTCTGAGTCTGCAAGTCCTCCTGAATAAGAAGTTAAGGAGAGACTTCCCCTCCAGAGCAGATCACTCCCACACTAATACCACAGGCACTCAACATTCAGGTGCTCTCAACCCTTCAGATTAACAACCAAGGAAAGCAACCAGCAGTGAAACCACCACGACCTGAGAGGAGCCACGCAGGCACTAAAAGCCTCTCCGCATCTCATTATTCTGCGCTGCGCAAATGTACAAACACAGGCACAAATTTCAGCAGGCTGCAGCTTCAAGCAGCATCACATAGTCAACATTTGTCCTAAGGAACAATCTCTCTTTATGCAGGCTGGTCAGGGGGCTTTGTAGCTTAAGCCTGGCTTTGAAACTGCGGGTACAGTCTAAAGGCAGCGGCAGCCGGTTGACCAAACAATCGTTTTCATTCTCCGTTACTTGGCAGGCCTAGAGCAGAAAAAAAAATTCTTTTCCATGCAAGCTGGTTAAACAGAGCTATTCATTCCAATTTCACCCTTCTACGAGCTGCTGCACTCCTCCAGTTAAAACCTGCTTTTAAGAGAAGACCTCTTTCCTCTGCCCCCACCAAGCTCATCGCCTTGCTTCAGTCGTCACCCATCTCCAAGCTGGGTTTTCGGATCGCTCTCGTGCTTCCATGACAGCAGCAGAGGCAGCAGCTCGCCTCTGCCTTCATTACCTGGGCAGAGGCTGGCACAGCCTCAGCACTTGGGCACCAGTGGTAATTATCTCTGCTCTTTATTTTTTTTCCAGCGAGATGGAAGGCTGGAAAGGGGCGACTGAAACAGAATGCGATGAAGAGTATAAAAATAGGTCACTAGGATAATATAACCTTTAAACTACTGGCAACATGCCCCCCTTAGAGACAATCCTGTGTGCTGTATTTCAGGAGAATATCAGGAGCATAACAGAAAAGAAAAGAAAAGAAAAGAAAAGAAAAGAAAAGAAAAGAAAAGAAAAGAAAAGAAAAGAAAAGAAAAGAAAAGAAAAGAAAAGAAGAGAAGAGAAGAGAAGAGAAGAGAAGAGAAGAGAAGAGAAGAGAAGAGAAGAGAAGAGAAGAGAAGAGAAAAGAAAAGAGGAAAAAAAACCCCAAAAGACACAACAGACATCAAAACCAAACCACCAATCGTCCCTCGGAGCTTTGCGTGCTTCTGTTTGAACATCACTAACATTAATTCATTCACTCATTTTCCCCTGCCCTCATCCATCTGATCAAGCACAAAATAAATGTTATGCAATCAGACCATTAACATCCTCCAAAAAAAAAAAATCATCTCTTTTGGCATAGAGGCTTCATTACAGATTTGCTCCGAGTTGCACTGCTTTATAGCAGGGTTCACAGTCCCAGCATCCCAGGGACTCACCTCCAGAGCTGCAAGCCTCACAGTCTGTCCGTGCTGCAAATCATGCCTGGCGGTGCCTCAAAGGAAAAGGTCCAGCAGACAGATAATTATCTTTGGACAGAGCCAGTTCCAAGGTCAATGCTACCAGTAGAGGACACCAGATAGCATTCATGGAGCTTCAAGAAGTCCATATCTGGGTTTTCCACTGGCTTGCACTCAACTGGTATTCACCTGCAGGGTGGTTTGTGTCTGAACAGGACAGTATGAGAACATTGGTTGTGTTTATAAATGCACAGGAGCTCCAATTTCAGCTCCCTGTGCTTTTTGTGTCTGAACAGGACAGTATGAGAACATTGGTTGTGTTTATAAATGCACAGGAGCTCCAATTTCAGCTCCCTGTGCTTTTTGTGTCTGAACAGGACAGTATGAGAACATTGGTTGTGTTTATAAATGCACAGGAGCTCCAATTTCAGCTCCCTGTGCTTTTTGCAGGAGGTTTTCTTTCTGTTTGCATTGTGAGGGCTCTGTTTGTAGCTGCAGCTGGATCACAGGCACCTCAGCCAGCCTCACATAGGTCAGTAATCTGCCACACCGTGCTCAGACTTGCTACCCAACTTGTGAACCCACACTTAGAGCTTACTATCAAGCATCACCACTTAGGTAGGGCAAGACCATCTTTGGCAGACAAAGTCCTTTGGAATGCATGTGAAAAGGGGGAGGTTACACTTAATATACACCTCTTTGTGGTTTTATTATCTGGAATTGCTGAACTGGTTCTAAGCCAAAAACCTTCCAGAGAGCTTGGAGGAAAGAATCTCAGCTCCTAAAGCAAAATGAGAAGCAGAGGTAGATCTTGGTCCATATTAAATTTCAGACAAGGGCATGCAAGTCTTAAATCAGCAAGAAACACTTGGCCAAGCTGGTGAGAATTTCACACTCCGTGGCATCAGAGTACAGAAGTGCAGGAGCTCACAGTGCTTGCAGTGCTGCTGCAGCCTGCCCAGTCCCAAGGAGTCATCCTGGGGGAAGCCTCTGAGCCCATCTCTGTTTCTGAAGTACTTCTCACCACCTCACTTCCAGGTTTGCACATTGTTTCCATATGGGTGATTGTTTCCATATGGGTGACTCCATTTGGTGGCCATCACTCCACATCCAGGAACCACAACCCTATATGCTAGCACCACATCCATTGCTGAAAGAAAACCAGCATCAGCATTTACACCAGCACCAAAACAATCCCACTGAGGAACCACAAACCCAAAGGCATGCTTGATGGTCACACAGTTTTCTCACCAAGCATCCAATTGCCTTTATTCAACCACAAAAAGAAATGCTTGCTGAAGACAAGCTGACCACCAGCTACCAAGGAGCCATGTAAGGGACAGACCTGCAGCAGTCCCAGGGAAATAAGAGTGTCCAGAAGTTTAAAAGAAGATGTGGGTGGGAAGGATAGAACTGGGTTACTAAACAGTACCAGACAGCAAACATAGGGCACTGAAGATGATCATCTGCAGCACAGCTTGAAAACTCTTGAGTGCTGCAGCCCCTTCCCAGCTGAGCATTTTTGGATCAGTCCATCCTCCGTGCCCTTTTGCAATATGCTAGCTCTGAACGCTGTGTTATGCTCTGGCTCAGCATCAGCTCCTGTTCCCCCCCCACTTACAGTTGCTGTAACCAAAAGGACAACTGCAAAATACTTCAGCTGAAAGCAAGGAAACATGGTTTGGCAGGTCAGGGTCATGGATTTGGAGGGGTTTTTCTCCCCCATGGATCCTGCTTCAGAGTTGTCCTTTCAGACCCCAAGTGCAGCCGATGGCTTTCGCAGCTTACTGAGTCCGCTGGTTTATGGCAATGTTTTTCTGCTCACTGAACTGGCTCATTCTTTTAGCAGAACAAACTGTTCCACGTTGAGGCAGGAGTTGGCTGTGTTTTAACAAAGGATTTTTTCCCTTCTGACAGTGTTTTGCAAAAGACCCAAAAAAAAGGAGTTTGGAGCCAAGTTACAAAAGGTCAGGAGAGGCGAGTCGAGCTCTGGGTGTAGTTCCTGTATGTCACAGCCAGTCAAGGAAATGGGTGGGGAGAAGAGGCACAGCATTTTGAGCTGCAGGAATATGTCTAAAGTGGTATCAGTGAAGAATGGGCTTTTGAATGAGGATGGCAAGTACACAGGCACTATAATTTTTGCTTTATGAGACCAAGCTTGTTAGGTGGGCTGAGGTCTCTGCAATCACTTAGCCACTTAAGGATGCATTTGAGAGGGCTCAAGCAGTACTAGCAGCAAGAAAAAGGCAGTCATCTTTGCTTCTCCTCCCCGAGCTGATTTCAAGGAGCTCCTATACTCTCATCTCCTGACAGCCAAATGAATATGCAAGACTTTTGCCAAGCGACTGCTGGTCAATCACCAGCACAATGCCGGGTGAAGGAAACACCAGGCTGAGAACTCTACCTGGGACTGGCACTTTGTGCTCCTCCCAAACTCTGCTTCAGGATCCTGACCAGTTTTAACATGAATCAAGGTCCTCCTGCAGAGCTTTGTTGGGTGCCAGGGCTGCTCTGCCTGCTCCTTTCCTTGCCATACGCTCTACGACAAGAGCACTAGAGCAGAGCTGCTGCATGGTGGATGAACATCCACTAGCTATGAGTGGGGAAGGACCTCATCACCGTGGTCCCAGCAACACAGCCCTCCCTAGGGAGCCAGCGACAGATCTTCCCTCTCCTCTTACAGAGACTGGGATCATAAACATTTTTCACATTGGATGGACAGATTCCTGATGTGGTTCCACTCCCTGTTCAGCACCTGGTAGGGTTAGGGTCCTTCTGTGCTATGCATGGTGCAGGGACAAGATGGCCCAACTGACCTCGCAGATACTGGAAGGAAGGTAGCCAAGGAGATCTGCAGCAGTTGACAGTATGTCATGTCTAACACTCCAGCTTTCCCAGGCCTCAGAGGATCCCTGAATAGAAAGAAACCACCCACCACTGGAACACAGCCACCTTTGTGGCTGGAAGAGGCAGATGTTCAACCCCATATAACAATGCAACACAACAGTTGAGACTGTAAGAGAAGAATGCTGCATCCACTTAAAACTGGAGAGGGAAATTAGGGACACCATCTAATTCTAGAAGTACCACTTGGTCCTGATCCTTACAGCTCACATACCTACTCTGCGAGAGTGGCACAGCCTTTTCTTCCATTGCCTTAAATAGACAACACCCTGGCCTAAAGAGCTGAACCACAAGGCATATGGTCAGACTGGCAAGTGTTCAGCTCCTTCAGCTGGAATACCATTTTCCAAACAAATCCAGCTCCAAGAGTGCCTACAGAAGTGACAGACTTCCAGCAGTACCAACTTCCCAATGGGTCCTGCTGGCACAGAATAAGGCAGACCATTAAGACAGCTCAGCACCCTACTGGCCAAGCCCTTTGTTGAGATACACCTAGGATCATAGAATCAACCAGGTTGGAAGAGACCTCCAAGATCATCCAGTCCAACCTATCACCCTGGTAAGAAGCTGAGCTTCAGAAGTCCTCCTCATCTCGGCTAACATTAGGTGTTCCACCACTCAGCTGCCAAGAAAAGTGGGCACAGAGAACTACATCATCCCCAGCCCTTCACTCATTGAGCTCCAAGAGCTCACAGGGGATAACCTTCTCCCTTTCTCTGAAATACTCACCATTTAATTCAGGATTGAGAGCAAGAGGAAAAAATGGATTTGGGATTTCATTCAGGATCTCCATGGGCACAATCCAGGCATCCAAACTGTGCACCTGCCAGCCAAGCACAATCGCTGTCATCTGCTCTTGAGTCTGAAAACTGTTAGTTCAAAACCATTCATCAAGTCACCCTGGACAGTATGCAGATACAGAACAAGGTTCAAGGGTTCTTTGTGATATGAACCATGCTTGTCAGGGCTTCTCTTCTCCTCCAGCTGTTCAGTGACACTTGGAATGGCCTTACTGAAGAGTCAATTATTTTTTTAGTTGAGAACACACCATCCTCTGTAGGTCAGCTGTGAGCTGAAAGCATCCCAGTTATTTACTGCTGGAAGCAAAAGGAATTTCCTTGCTTTCAGAAGACAGACATTTAAAATTAGTTTCAAGCACAGTTGTGATAAACAAATAGTGTTCTCCTCTCCTGTTTTGGGGTTTTTTTTTGGTTTGTTTTTCAAGCCTTCCTGCTGCTCTAATCAGCTTTTCCCTTAGCTGCCCTCTGCAGCTCCTCATTTCAAAATTCATTCACAAGGATTCCCAGGGAGGTTGTGGATGTTCCCTCCCTGAAGGTATTTAAAGCCTTGAGTGACCTGTTCTAGTGGGAGGTGTCCCTACCTATGGTGGGGGGTTGAAACTGGATGATCTCTAAGGTCCCTTCCAACCTAAACCATTCTATGATGGATTCAGTGGAACTATAGAAACCTGAGAAAAACCAGCAAAGCCAGATGCCTGCTCTCAGAGCCCTCCTTTTGACACTCAGTTCTACAGAGACTTCATTTTTAACTAACACCTTTGAGCAACCTCTCAAGTTGTGCCAGGGGATGTCTAGGCTGGATGTTAGGGGGAAGTTCTTCACAGAGAGAGTGATTGGCATTGGAATGGGCTGCCCAGGGAGGTGGTGGAGTCACCATCCCTGGAGGTGTTCAAGAAAAGCCTGGATGAGGCACTTAGTGCCATGGTCTGGTTGACTGGCTAGGGCTGGGTGCTAGGTTGGACTGGATGAGCTTGGAAGTCTCTTCCAATCTGGTTGATTCTATGATTCTGTGATAACCTGATCTAGTTGAAGGCACCCCTGCTCACTGCAGGAGGGTTGGACTAAAGGACCTCTAAAGGTCCCTTCCAACCCAAATGATTCCATGATTCTAAGCATTTGGCTTTTTTCCCCCTCGCTTCCTGTGAAGAGCAGAAAGGAATTGGGTTGCTCCCTTTTGTCAGGGAACAAACAAGTGGCTCAGGTCTTCAGCTCTTTACAGATGTGCAGTCTCTTGCTGGTTGGAAGACAAGCCCACCAGCCTGCTCCACCAACCTTGTTCAGTAGCTGAGGCATGGAAAGACCTTTCAGTAGACCGATGAGGAAGATGAGAGGCAGTTTAAAACAGTGTGATGGCCCAAACAAAGGGCTTGGGGTTTTGGACTGAGGTCTCCTTCAAGCCTTTATTCAAAATATTGATGCACTCATTAATTTGTGGATCACAAGGCCTCAATAGGAGGAGAGCCTTTGAAAACACTCAGCCATGCTGGGAGAATTGCTTCCTTGCCATGTGCTAGCATCTACCCAGGAACTGCCAGCAATTACTCAGCCTCCACTCTGTATTCAAAGCCCTCCACAATGGACTTTATTATTTTTAAGCCTTTCAAATACCAATGTAGCAAACTTAAGAGAGCCATTTGGAAGATTAAGATGCAAACACCACCATATTATTCAATTTAGCCCCAACGCTGAACACTTCTTTCTGCAAAGAGCCGCAGCTAATGCAACATTTCCAACTGCCAACACAGACAAACATGGCTTTAAGTCACATTGCAGCAGGGTCTTGAAAACTCAATTGAGCAAATAAGGACAAGGAAATTACTATCATTATGCAAATATTGCCCAATTAATGTCAAGCCATGCTAAACCTATCTCCAGGTCTTGGCCACAGGCTTCAAAAATGCACTGATAGGAATGACAGCCCTAGGAAATGCCTGCTTTCTGTGCATGCTGCCAGGTGTGAAGGTACCAGTACAGCTCCAGCAGCTGTCCTAATCTAGTGGAAGGCTTGTGGCAGGGAGGTTGGAACTAGATGATCCTTGAGGTCCCTTACAACCCTGACAATTCTGTGATTCAATGAGTTTTCTAAACATTTTAGGTGCTCATCCAAGTGCCATGAGGCACTTGGTAGCAATAAGCTACCAGCTTATTGCCTGCTTAGTCCAGTCCCACAGAGTAGAGTAGCATCTCTGGGGCTTGACAGTGATTATGCCAGTCCCAAGAGTTCCTGTCACATGTGTTGGGCTCTTGCTCCCAAGTTCTCAAGCCACAGAGTAGAAACCTTGGCCCCATACAAGCTCACTTTAAAAGAATGACACCAGTTGCTGTCCAAAGCAGTCTGCACAACCCTCTTTGCAGAATTAAGGTCACTGTGGGCTCCACTCCTCAGTGTCCTGCTTTGGGGCCTTTGCAGGTACCACAGAAATACATAACAGCTGAAGCTGGAGGACATCTGAGCCAACACCTTGATCCCAGCAAAGAGCTTCCATCAGTTCTTCACTAGGCAGCCAAAGCTGCCTTCAGTACCCAGCTCCTCTTCCTATAGCCTGCTGCTGCATGGGCACAGAACAGCTTTTGGGCTGCTTGTGCAATTTATTGAGACATTTGAGTTATCCAGTTCAATCCAGATGAATTGCTTGAAAGAAAGAAGGCAATAAAACAGAAGGGAAAAAAAACCAACACAGACAAGTCCAGGACCTTTTGGCTCTTCCTGTGACAAAACCAGAGGTTACCAACATCTGCTTTATTTACCCAAATCAGACATGCAGACAGGTGATGGAAGAAAGCAGGGACAGCATCTGTGCCTGTTTTTTTGTCATTATGCTACTAAAGGAGAGTTGGCAGCTGCATTCTGCTCTCTTGAAACCACCCCACCCTTCACAAACCATTGTGTGAGTTAGACCAGACTGGGCACAGGACTAGCAAGATGGGAATGACATCCTTCCATAGGAGTAAGGGAATAACCAAAGAATGAAATGAAATGAGAGACAAGTCAGATTGCCTATTTGAAGGCTCTCATTTCAATAGAGCTGATTTAACCTGAAGCTTCTGAAGAAAAGCTGTCTTTCAGGGGTCTGAATTTCCCAATCCTTAAACCAACATGGGAAAATTCTCAGTGCAAAGTGTCCCACAGGTAACAGAAATAGCCCTGATCTACATTACAGTCTATGGCATAACCTCAGAGAAAACAGACACCAAGACTTTCTCCTTCTTTTTCAGGAAGGAATGAAGGGTGGCCTCATTCCACCAGGCTAAAACATTCCCCATCATCATTAGGGTGAGTGGCACAGTATAGTGCAGTAACCAAGAAACCAGCAGGATGAGCTAAACTGCAGGAGGAGTCAGCATAGGGGACAGTAACATAAGAATCACATTTATGCTGTGCCAGAAGACAGCCTGTGAATGCTGGGGTGAATGGCTGGTTGGGGGCTTGGTAATGGCAGGATGGAACCTTTCACTTCTTGGGCAGCAGTCCAGATTGTAGACATGTGAGCAGAATCTGGTCCTCCAGGCACCTGCTTCTTCCTTGGGCTGGGAGAAAGCAGACTTAGAACCATAGAACTGTGTCAGTCAGAAAAGACCTCTGAGACCATGAAGGCCAACCACCAACCTGAGACTGCCATGGCCATTTAATATGTCCTGTAAGTGCCATGTCTACACAGTTCTTAACACCCCATGGGACAGTGACTCCACCACCAACCAGGGCAGCCTGTTCCAATGCCTGACCACCCTTCACCAATGAGATTTTTCCTAATATCCAACCTAAATCTCCCTTGGTGCAACTTGAGGCCATTTCCTCTTGTCCTATCACTTCCTACAAGGGAGAACAGACCAACCCCCATCTGGCTCCAACCTCCTTTTAGGGAGTTGTAGAGGGCCAGAAGGTCTCCCCAAACCTCCTTTACTCCAGGCTGAACAACCTCAGTTCCCTGAGCTGCTCCTCACCACACCTGTTCTCCAGACCCTTCACCAGCTTCATTCTCCTTGTCTGGACATGCTCCAGCACCTCAATGACCTTTTTGTAGTGAACTGAACCCAGTATTCAAGATGTGTGCTCACCAATGCCAAGTGCAGGGGCACTGTACTTGGAAGCATCTTAATGCTACTGCACCAAAAGGACAGCAGGAACTCCTTTGTACCAAGTCCGTAACCACCTGCTGACAAAAGATTAAGTGAATCAATGTCTCCAGTGGCAGGGGAGCCAGGGGAAGAAGCATGCACAGCCTGCAGGACTCAGTCTCAGTCAAGTCAGAAGCAGACAAGGCAGCTTCATGGTGAAACCCACAAGGGTAAAGCCCTTCAGGTCACACGAATCCTCACACCAAGCTGCTTACCCCAGCAGCCAGGATCTGGCAAAGCAAGCCAAGCAAGAGGGATTTTAAGTGAACTTCCCCTGGATTAATGCTGTGAAGCTGTACATACCTCCCAGTGACAGCTGGAAGTGGCTTGTAGCACTGCCCAAAGCACTGGAGAGCTGCACAGACACTCTCTCTGAGGTTCTAGACTATCTGCCTCTGTATCAAAAGGATGCAGCAAGCTCTTATGGGCAGCATCCAAAATTCAGGGGCAGCTGCTCCTACCCTTACCTTTCATCCTCTCCCTGCTTCTAAAATCAGGCACAAATCTCATCACCACCTGGCAAGTGCTGGTGAGCACTGAAAAGCTACTAGAGAAAGAGATGTCCTCATCTTTTAGCTTATTCAATTTGTCATCTTGGGCTATGCCCCCACAGGGCTGCAGCTCACCACTGGCCAAGCCTTGCTCATGGCAGGGGTATTCATGTTACAGTGAACAACACAGCACTTCTGTGTCCCAGAGCATACAGGTGTCCTGGAATCCATACCAGGGATCACCTCTGTTAGGAAATCGCTGTTGGCCTCCTTCTCATGGCCTGGCATCTTCTCCTCACCCCTCCTTCCCTCTACCACAAGTTATTTCCATGACATTTTAGATTCTCCCCAAGGGAGGTTTGCTGAGCTTCTTCCCAGAGCATCTCAGAGAGCCATAGAATCATTTTGGTTGGAACAGACCTTTAAGACCATCAAGTCCAACTGTTAACCCAGCACTGCCAGGTCACCACCACACCATGTCCCTCAGCATATCTACACAGCCCTGGGCAGCCTGCTCCAGGACTTGACAATGCTTCTGAGGAAGAATTGTTCTCCATGTCCAACCTAACCCTCCTCTGGCACAACCAGAGGCCATTTCCTCTCATTCTACCACTTGGTAGTACAGAGAAGAGACTAACACCTACCTCTCTCCAGCTTCCCTTCAGGTAGCTGTAAGAAACCAAGGAGGTCTCCTCCAAGCCTCCTTTCCAGCACCCTCTGTTGTGCTCTGGACCCTTTTCAGATCTTCTTTTAGGACCCTCCAAGAGAAAACTCTGAAGGCTCCCTGTGATCTCCCCCACACACCAGTCTGGAGCTCACCCTCCTCAAAGCAGCTTGAACAATTACAAGATCCACAACTTAGGAAACAGCCTGCAGCCTCCAAGGTGCATTGTCCCAGCATGAGGTCCACGCAAACCACACAAGGGGAAAAGGAGATCACACAGGGTAAGTGCTTGAAGATACCACATCCCCTCTATTGACAGTCTGACTTCTTCCCTTTTGCCAGTGCCAAGTCTGCTGTTCCAGACAGTTTTACTGGAGAGTTCACAGCTACAGGCCACATCTACTTGAAATCTGGGGCTTACAATCCCCTGATCTAGAAGCAGCCTGAAGATGAAAGCAAAGCTTCTGTTTAAAAGGGATGTATTTTCTCAACTGCTGGGCCATGCCTCTTGCATGGGTGGTAACAACTTCATACAACAATTAGTCACATCAAAGATGAAAGAGCTGACTCCAATTTACACTCTGCTGCCAAGCTGCTTTAGTGTGCTTCTCCCCATCCTGCACAACCCACTGGACCCAGCTATATGGCCAGAGAGAACCAGGGATACCTGTGTGTGCATTATTTCTGGAGAGTTAGATACTCCCCAACAGCTTTTTTACCCACCCACAAAGACCACCAGCCCTGATTTGCTGCCACATCTCAAAGATGCTCCTTTCTACCTACTCAACCACAGCATCTCACAATGCCTGGAGCTTGGTTGCTGACGTGGAGCAGAGGTTCTCAGGCCAGCAGCTCTCCCAGCTCCATCCCTGGACCACTGAGCTCTGGCAGAGGGATGAGGGGCTGCAGGGTGAAGGAGGTTCAGCATCACTCCTGAATAAACAGGTAGCTGGAGGCAGCTTCTGCTGCAGCACGGATGTGGCTGTCATGTGGAAGTTTCCCATGGGCTTATTCTGTGGGAGTGTCAAGGAAGCCTCACAGCACAATATGGGAGCCAGCAAGCCCCCTGCCCTCTTAGCTGTCTGCCTTTCCATCTGGGAAGTTTTAGTACATTTCAGGGATGTTCAAAAGCCTCTCCTGACATTTAGGAAAGGGCAAAAGGGGTGGTCAGTACTGTGCCCTCCCACTGCAGAGGAGGAAACCAAAGTGGGGAAAGCTGAAACAACCTGCCCAAGCTACACGTACCAGCATCTTCATTCACAAAGCCATCACCTCACCCTACCACGCACCTGGGTTTAAAGCAGAAGGTAGAACAGGAGAAAACATAGAAGAATATGTTGAAAAAGTTCAGGAGGCCAAAGAGGCACTAGAAACCTGCTCTACCCAACCTGACCATCAATTTAAAGCTGAGACAACTGAAAGTGATGCTACAGAAGACTTCTCAGCTCAAGGAGCTGCATATCTGCAGTTACGCCGAGAGCCCCAGGATCCCATAGAGCAGATTCTCTGGGCACCTATAAAACCATTTAAATGGCTCATCCTATTCTGTTTACCCCAAGAGAACACAAGGAAGGCCCACAAGATGGTCTTGCTTTCTACTCCAACCAGGTTACTCAGAGGCCAGCTCTGGCAAAGGGTACAGATTGCTGTCCCGCTGCCACAGCTCCTGGCTGGAAGGGAAATGCTGTCACCAGTGTGTTACAGAAAAGGAAATGAGGCACAGAGCAGTTTTAAATAACTCACCCAAGGTCACAGGAAGCTCACAGCAGAGCAAGTAATTGAACCCAGGGCTGAGAGTCCCCAGCCTAGTTCTTTATCAGAGATCATCCTTTTAATGGGTCACCTTTAGTCAGAAACCCTCCCAGTTTGCACACAAAACACTGCCAAGGGATTATGCTGCATTTTAACGGCATGGAGAATCATGATCGGTTTCCCTTCCAGCCCAACGTGCTCCAAGGGTTGTTTTGGAAACAAATGAAATAAAACTTGCAGCATGTTTGGTTTGCTGGGACAGGCAACTCCCCGAGTGCTGCAGACAGCTGAATCACCGCAGCGCTTGTAAGGCTGCAGATCGGAGGAGGTGTTTCTTCTCTGCACTTAATCTCCTTCATTTGAAGAGTGGCCTTCAGTGACTAAGAACCTACCCATTCCTGAGCTTCCCTTTGGATTTGCATCTTCATTCATAAACAGCTCTGGATGAAACAGCACATTGCAGCCTCAGCTCCGAGTCGAACATCAAGAAGCCCTTCCCTCACCACAAGGTCTTTCTTTCAAGCTGGTGTGCCATCAGTCTTGTGCTACAAAGACAACCCAACAGCCTTCACCCACGGGCCATGGGCACAGAAATTTGTCTTCCTGAAGAAAATCTGCCTACAGCATCTCTTGGCTTACCCCAGTGCATTCACAACAACTAGAAATGTCCTTACCACATCCTCGGGGTCCCCTCACCCAGCAGGGCTAGTTGAAGGCATCTTGGTGCCATCCAGGCTGGCAGCTCCCACAAATCTTCAGGGTGAATACAGCCACTTCTGGAATCCCCAGCAGTGCCCCAATCTCTTCGTGGACCCCTATGCCTTCCTAAGGGAGGCAGCTCACCTTGCTCACAGAGCCCAGAACAACAGCAGAGCCTGGGCTGCAGCACTGCAAAGCCCTCTGACCTCCAGCACGGCCCAAATGGGAACAGCAACCCCCAAATCTTTCCCATGAACAGATGCCACTCTTCATACAACAGACAAACCACGTCCACTGATACAGCACTCCCATAACTCTCAGCTGATGACATACAGTGGTTGGAAAGGGCCACACAGGATGGATTTCACCTTCCCTGTGATACCAAGGGCTGGGCAGTGAAAGGAGTGTCAGAACACTTGGTGCAGGTCTAGCCAAGAAGCTTAAGCAGCACTGAAGTGGCCTCATCCTTCTGCGTACAGGCGATTGAGTTTGTTAAACTGATGCTGCACACACAGCCTGAGCAGACAGGTCAATAAGAAACACGAGTAGCAAGGGAGGGATGAAGGGATGGGGATTCAAGGGCATGAGGAAAACAGCATCTAAGCTGTGAGGTGGGAAAACTTCAGTTGCACAGGCTGCCTGGGGAGACAGGAAAATGAAAGCACAGGTAGACCACTGCGGTCAGATCCCAGAACAGCCTCAGCTCAACCCTCAGAGCTATGGCCACCTGCCTAGGGAACAATGAGTGCTGCTCGGTGCTAAGCCTCAACCATTCCCTTCCTAGGGAGCATCAAATTCCATCAGCTCAAGACAAAGAGGGAAGATAAAAGAGAGTGAACTCTGCCACTACTAAGACTCTTACAGATAAAAAGCCAGACAAGTATTGCCAGGTGAAAGAGATAAAGGACACTTCTGCCCTGCAAAGCCCTCAAGTGAGGAATTCTTTACTTTGCACTCTGCTGTGGATTTGCAGATGAACGTTTGCTCTCAGGACAAAATTCTCTGAAAGAGTGGGGAAATTAAAGAAATCCTTTCCCTAACTCGGCGTTGCTGTCAGAGCAGGGGCAGCTGATGCCAGCCATGCGAGCGTGATAACCCTGCTGAGGGCTGCTCAGCAGAGGACCTTGCTGTCACCTCACAACCCCTGCCTGCAAACCCCGCTGAGGAGCCGCCTCAGTCCTGCAGCTGGGAGCAAAACTTTCATGCAAAACACTCAGTCTCATGAAAGAACCTCTTGCTTTTCACACCATGGGTCCTGTCTTCAGCACAAACACCCCATCTGACCAGGATCAAGCCCTCAGCCCTCTGTGAGAACCAGCACAGCAGAAGCACCTCTAGTAGGTTATTAGCAACCAAAACAGCTTCCAAATCCACGGGTTCTAAACACAGGGCTGAAGAGGCGTGACATCAACTATGTCAAAAATGTGCTTGCTTTGAAATCCTGCTCCTGCTTATTTATGTTACAGGAGCACCCAGAGGCCTCGGCCAAGCCAACATCTGCCCTACGAAGCTGGAGCTAGAGAAGTGCATTTGCACATGCAAGGGCCACCTCCACACAGAGCTCCTGTCCCACCACCGGTCACAAGCAGCTCAGAGTTTTGGAGGAGAAATAAAGACCAACCGGGTTTTTGAAGTGAGGAGATGCAGCAGCAGGGTTTAGGAGAGCTCCTGCACTTGTGTTTGTAGCTGAGCCACTGTCCCTGCAGGCATCATGGACATCAGTGTCCCTGGGGCTTTTCCAGTGGTCTCACAGTGGAGCTGAGCTCTGTACCCCAGAAGCCAAAGCACCCTGGTGAAGATGCTGTGCACAGAGCAGGACCATGCTGTGCAACCCCACCATAAGGATTCAGAAGAGCTTGTTACCTAAACAGATAGGTCTGGGATTGACTCAGAGGAAGAATTAAATCAAAAGGTAAAAATAACATTTTTGGCACACCAGTGACACACCAAGCCCTTGACCTAGCTGACTGTTCACAGGCCAGGAGCACCCCTCACTATTCCTCACCTGTAAGGTCCAAGACAAGGACTGCTTTGGAGGAGCTTATCTGAAGGTAACAGGCAGTTCAGGGAACAGCTGAGCCCAAGGACTGGGATTTGCAGAAGTCAAATCACTGAAGGGACATCCAAGCACAGCTCACTAGATTTTGCTCCACAATTCAAGAAACACTTTTCTCCCTGACTGCATTAAACTGCCATTTGCCTCTTTCCAAGTCTTCTACTCACTTCAGCATCCAGATATGCCCTTCCCAAGCAGACTGCTAGGAGGAGGGTGCTGTACAGAGAGCTTTACAAAAAGCAAGGGCAACACACAACATGTTTTTCCCATTACTTCAATGCATCCTGCGAGCTCAGCAAGCTTGGTAAAGAAAGAGTCTATTTAAAAATCCAGGGTGGGGAAGAATTAGCTCACCAAAACCATAAACAGATTTGCTTTGCACTTGGAATCCAAGAGAAAAACAAGACAGGCTATGTGCATATTGATGCAGACAATAGCACAATCGTTTTAAAAACAAATGAATTGTGAGGGAGAGGACACCAGAGGATGGGGAGGGGGGAGGAAAGGACGAGGAGAGAGAAAAGGGGCCAAGTCCTAGAGCAGAGATGCTGAGTTTGATTCTTCAAGCTGCCTAAGACAACACTGGAAAGCTTCCATGTACCAGCACAGGACTGCAGGCACACAGGGAGGATGACAAATTGCTAGTGCCGTGATATGTCACCAGGTGAAAGCCTCTGAGTAATAAACAACGTGAATTTCTGCACTGTAACATCAAGGAGTCCTTCTCACTTACCCAGTGACCTTCCACACATAGCATCCAAACACACTGTCACTGTCTTTCAGGGATATATAATCCAACACCCTTCTCCCTACTTTCCCTACCAAGAGACCCTGACTCTCGTTTGCCAAAGAGCCTAGGTGCAAAAGCTTTATCCTCCTGCCAAAATCTTCACCTACAATGGTAAGAGACATCTGATCGGCAGGTTGAGGTAAGGGATTCTGTCTCTCTCTTCTGCTGAGACCCCACCTGCAGTGCTGGGTCCAGCTCTGGAGTCTTCAGCGTAAGAGACCTGTCGGAGCAGGGCCAGAGGAGGTCACAAAAATGGTCAGAGAGCAGGAACCCCTCTTGCTGTGAGGACAGGCTGAGACAGTTGGGGTTGTTCAGCCTGGAGAAGAAAATGTTCCAAGAGACCTTTATTGTGCCCTTTAAGTACTTAAAAGGGAGGCTATAGAAGATGAGAGCAGAGTTTTTGGTTCTGAGCCATCTGCTCCAGTTGAAGATGACCCTGCCCACTGCAGGGGGGTTGGAGTAGATGACCTTTAGGAGTCCATTCCAACCCAAGCCATTCCATCATTCTACAACAACCCAGAGAGCGTTTGCAAGATCACTGCCATAAGGTATTTGAGGACCCACCTAGCATGCAATTAACTAAGGCAGCTTCAAGGAGGACAGCTCTCAGGTGGCTGAGGATGCATGTGGATCCCAGCACATCACATGCTACATCAGGGCCTATTAGTTTATTCCTACCACTTTAACAGACTGGATTTAGCCTGCAGAACTGGAAGTGTGTCAGAAAAGCTCCAGCAAACAGCATCAGTCCAGTTGTTCTTCTCCCAAGGCTGATTATTTAACGAAGTCTAGAAACAAGCAGTCTCCAGGCGTGGCACAAGCCGGGTAGAAATCGCTGCAGGGTTTGAAAACCCCCATTTCCATGGGGACACTGTCATTTATCACACAGCCATGAGCTGGCTGAACGAATTTCTTGCCAATCTGCTTGCTAAGAGGCAACCGTAGAGCTTCACTTCTTACAACTAAAATGGCTCTCCTCCGGCACCAGAGCCAACTTCTCCTTCAGAAACGTGGAACGGCACAGCGGAAAACACGAGTGCTTTTTTCCCAGCACCTTTCTTCCATCCACAGAAATCAAGGGGAAAAGACCCCTCATCCACACCACGGGATAGGTGAGCGTTTATGCAGTTCTGTGATCATCTTAGAGGTTGTGGGGACAAAAAATGAATCGGTGCTCTAGCACAAAGACGGAGGGGCAGCAGCCGGCAGAGACACACACACACAGAGGAAGGACATCTGCACTGCCCCAGGAGCAAAGTACAAATAAAACAATAAGCCATTCCCTTCTTAAGGTCACCTGAGAGCATATCTCAAGACCTGTACTGACCAAGGAGCAGAGCAGGGCTCAAACGTTAAGCAGCAAACCATTGCACGATTATTAGTTTCAGCCCTGGGGCTGGAACGGCCTTCCCAGGAGAATCCTGCCATCCCCTGCACACACCACACTTTGCTGCCCAGGCTATGTGAAACAGAAGGGTGCATGGTCCTACCTGCACAAGGGACCACATCCTCAGCCTGTCGTTCTCCACTTCCTCCTCCACACTCATGAGCATCTTTAAAGTGCCTGCGGTCGCTTCAGATGTGCTGGGATTCAGGGCTGGAAGAAAAGATGTTACACTGAAGATTGCTGCTGCATCTCCAGAGGAGAAGGTGATCCTTGGCTGGTCAGTGCTAACAGTAAATATACAATACTTGTCAGTTTAAAGTGTCTCCAACCCACCATGCTCCCACAGTGCACCTTCACTGAAGCACCCCAAAACACACACCTTGGGGGCTTTCCCCACTCAATTAGCAAAGACATCCCCGATCAGAAGTTAACCAACTTTGCTGAATTATCACCAAGCACTCAACCTTGCTGCTTTCCAACGAGCAAAAATTCAAAACCTCCCAACTGCAGCGTGCTGGAATCAGGGATGCTGCTCCCCAGCTCTCAGGAAACCTCAGTGGCTGAACATATTTAGAGAAGCAATCAGAGCACCCCGACCGACGCGCCACAGCCTGCAGCTATATATAACCTCCAGCTTTGCTTGTAGCTTGGGCTTCTCTCTCCCCTCCATTTTCCTCTGCTGCTGCCCAGTCTCTGCTCCCTCATCCCTGGAGAAGCAGCAGAGCCAGCCCAAAGCATTTCATAATTTCTAAACTTAACTGTCTGAAGGGATAACTGGCCAAGTGGATTTCTGGGATGGAGTTCAGGCTGGGCTAGAAAATGGCACACTGCAAAACAAAGAGTCACCCTGGAAAAAAGGTGAGCCAGGGATCATAATAAAGATGAAAAATAGCAAACTCCTGTTGTGATTCCTCACTGAAGGAAAATTCAGGCTCGTATGCTGCTCCTGCCCAAGCACGGCCAGCCACAGGTTCTCGCCCTCCCTACAGCACGCTCCAAGTGCCTCTGCTCCAGCCAGTCTGCGTGCTCAGGCTGAAGTCCCCTGCCAAAGCCCCGCAGCTTGGATCCTGCTGACTATACCCTTTGCTCACCACCAGCGAGTTACTTACTTATTTTAGTGGAAGAAAACAAGCAGCACTGAAAGATTTAAACAAATAACTTAGCACAGATGCACCACAACTAGAGAAGGTACCCTGCAAACCTCATCCACAATCCTGCAGAGACAAAACATCCACGATGGCTGTCATAGTCCAGACCAAACCTCAGCAGCAGTTTAAAAAAGGGACATTTTAAAAGAATGCAAAGGAATTGGACAAGAGTTGAAGGACAGATAAAGGTTTTCTGCTGCTAAGCACTCAGGTTTCCTGATATTCCCTGCTGCAGAGCCATGCTTGGATCAAACTGCCCCCAGACCCAGAATGCTGCCTGCATGCTGCTGCGTGTTCTTTTCCCAGTTCAAGTCACGGGAAACACAAAGCGAGCACAAAACCAGAGCAAAAACTCAGCCCCAAGACTGGCAAATCACAAATGTTCAGAGAACACAAGAACAAAAAAATGCTGTAGATGCCTGCTAGATGCCACAGCTTTTTCTTTTTTTTTCCTCTCCCAACGTGAAGGGAAGGCTTCAGCTGCACCAATTAGGTTTCAACACCCTTGGCAAGATCCCAGTGTTGAATGCCAAGACCTTGACATAACAGGTGACAACCTTTCCTAGGCCAGAAAAAGTTTAACATATAATAAGAAACAAATAGTAGACTGCTGATAGAGTGGGTTTTTATTCCAGCCATTTGTGCAAATGTCCTGCAACAACTTGCACAACACTGAAGCCTCCCAAACAAAGTGATAACAGCATTGCCCCAGTCACTTACCTGCCATCCCTCCCTGTCAGTGACACTACTGCTCCTCTCCCTGTATTATACAAGCTCATTGCTATGGCAGGTTTAATATCATCCACACACTGCTTTAGGGACTCAACATATGCCCAAGACTTCAATAAACAATGTTTCACGATCCTTGGAGTACCTAAATTAAGAAGAGTGACCTTGATCACAGCAGCCTGAGTGGCTTCACACTCCCTAAAATTAAAGGTGGTTTAAATAGAAACTGGAGGCAGAGAAAAAGCTGAGTTTCTCAAAACCTTAATTCTGAAAAACAGAGTAAAACCCCTGCAGATTTGGCACTATGAGCTGCTTTTACCCTGGCAGCTCCTCCTTGAACTGCCTGTAGTTGCTGCTGCAAGTAAAATACTACAGGAGAGAGCTGGGGCAAGGGGGCAGGGGTTGGGGTTGCTCCGAGCAGCACACGCAAACAGTTCAGTCGCTTATCACTGAAACTGGAACAGGAACAAGGACAGCCAAGACAGGCTTTTTTCCAAAAGTCTTTCAGATTTTCAGGTCTCACCATCTGATAGCCATGCTACACTCTGCTCCTTCTGCCTCAGGGACTTCAACTGCCTGCCAGAGACACTGGTCACAAGCGACCAGCCCACTGCCATCCTCTCCAAGGCTTATGGTATTCTCAGGCTTGAATGAGCTGCTCAAACCCTGCAAACTGTTCAGTAATGGAGAATATATTCCCCAAATATCAGAGCCAATCCCCATATACCTGGGGGTTTATGAACCAGCTGGGACAGCAGGCTCATGAAAAGGGAGGGAGAAATGCCAGGCTCCCAGCAGTTGATGAAGATGGTCGCTGTATCCAGCAAGAAGCAAAAGGCTCATTTATGCCTTGAGAGCTGAGATCTGTGTGGATCTAACATAAAAGGTGATGTGCTCTGATGCACTGTTGTGACCCAAGAAGAACCAACTCTCTTACCTGGCCTGAGATTTTGCACCTTGTTGGTGAATTGATAGCACAGATATGCTCCCTGCTCTTGACACTAAATCACTTGTTCCCTACAGTAAAAAAAAAAAACAAACAAAAACAAAAGGAAGTTGGCATCAGACTGGCACCTTTGGAAAGACTTTTGGAGGAAAGATTGGGCAGAGGATGCTGCAGAACGTGGTCCTGACTTGGAAAGGATGCCCGTGGAGGAAACGCTTCTCGGCTGCGTGGGACCTCCCAGGACAGCCCAGCAGAGACTGGCTGGTCCTGCTGGCTCCCTGCATGGGGGATGCTGTTTTAAAAAGGTTCCCATTCCCAAGTACAATTAGAGGACTGCCAAGTCACCATTTAAGATCTCTACAATCGGATGATTCTGTTCCTCCAGCATTTACACAGAGCTGGGAATGTGTCTGCGCTTAAGGCAACATCACTCACGGCTCCTCTCTGCCTCTACCAACTCAAGTGACCCAGTGTCCTGGATGGGCTCTGTCATCCAGAGAGGCAAATTTAACATCCACGACATGCAATTTTAGACTCAGAGAGCATAAAATACCCCCAGCCAACATCTGATTTTGTAGACAGGCATGCAAACTCACAGCATCTTTAGTCACTTCACTCTTCTTAAGTGCCTGAAAATTGAAGCCCCAGAACATCACTTGTCATCCCTTGCTTATTTTAGTCTGAAGACAACCCTTTCTAGCCTCAGCACTCCATGCCAGTGCTTCAGGAAGGGAACACAGGAAAGAATCAAGACAACTTGCACTTGTAGGAGGATCAGCTGCACCTTCATCACACTGAGCAACCATCAATAAATATTAGAAAGGTATCTCCAGGCCATTTTCATGTTCCAACAACTGACACTCCACAAGTTCTTCACAACGTCAAATCCATTTACTACTTTCAGGCAAAGTACTGCCCAATATTTCATCTGAACTTTTTTCTCTACAAATTTAGAACCATGACCTCCTGCCCTATCCACTGCAAATGCAGAAAGCATTTAGGCAGCTGAAGATAATTCTCCTCCTTCCCTCTTCTCTAGAGCCAAACAGCTCCAGTTTGTCCAGGAGTGGTTTCCAGACCTCCAGTCAACTGATGATTGTCGGAACACTCTGGACCTCCTCCAGCCAACCTTTTTTTGCCTGCCAGAAGCAGAAGAGGACATCTTCAACCGTCTAACATCGCACACCTCTCTACTCCAGGATGTTTATTTTCAGCTAAGAAGAGATGAATTTTATGCCCAGCCTCAAAGAATTCACCAGCAGATAGAGACATCTTCCAATTCACATCTACCTCAAACAATTTTTCCATCTCTGAGAGGAATTAGGGAATATTCTTGTTGAGCTAAAAGCTCTCATTGAAGAGTTTAAACACCTTTAAATCCTATCCAGGTTGGATTTTAAAAGAGAGGTATATGCAGCATTAAGCTTAAAGCTCAGCCTCATCTGGAGTAGTATGTCCAGTTCTGGGCACTCCTGCTCATGAAGGACAAAGAACTACTGAAGAGAGTCCAGCACAGAGCTGGTAAGATGCTGAGGGGACAGGAACACTTCTCATTTGAGGAAAGGCTGAGAGATCTAGGGCTGTTTAGCCTGGAAAAGAGGAGGCTGAGGGGGGATCTTGTACATTCTTACGAATATCTAAGGGGTGGGAGAGGCAGGAATATGGGACCTGACTCTTCTCAGTCATGCCCAGAGACAGGACAAGAGGTAATGGGCACAAACTTGAACATAGGAAGATCCATCTAAACATGAGAAGGAATTTCTTCACTTAGAGGGTGGCAAAGTGCTAGAACAGGCCGCCCAGAGAGGTGGTAGAGTCTCCATCTCTAGACTCTTTCAAGGCCTGCATGGACATGTTCCTATGTGATCTGCTTTAGGTGATACTGCTCTGGCAGGGAGGTTGGCCTCTATGATCTTCAGAGGTCTCTTCCAACTCCTACTATTCTGTGATGCTGTAAATGACAGCCAGCTTCCTTCTCCAAGAAAAGGAAACCAGAGAGCAGAGTCTCCTCTCATTTTCATTTCAGTGCCCATGAGGATGCTGTCAGGACCACGGGGGACACAGATATCTACATTTTACTGTCTATTATTTGAGAGCAGAAATCATCACTCTGTTACATATTTCCTACAAGGCCTAATGGGGTTCTGACCACCTGTGTGATCATCCAGTTTGGTTGAAACAGAGGCACATTGGTTTCCCTTTCATCCAAACCCCTCAAGCCCACAGCATCCTGCAAGGCTCCATTCCTGCACTGCCTGGAGAGGTTTGCATCATTAACTCAGCTCCTGCTGTGAGCTGGGATATTATGGGATGAGGAACTCTGCCAGTCTCCTGGGATCTGCTTTCCATGCTGAATAACATACCTAAACAGTCAATACACTCAGTAACAGATCTGAACTGCAGCTGGAAGAGGCTGGAGATAAGGGCAGAGAGGCAATTTTCCCATCCCGTTCACAAACGGTTTGTGGGAGCAAGGAGATAACAAATGCAAAAATAAGTTCTGTCCTAGAAAACATTCCTTTTGACCAAGAAATCCCCCTGAGCATACTGGCACAGGCAGCACTGCCCTTAACTGAAGTATAAAAATCCCTGGAGGGCAACAGTGCTGATACTCTGATAACACAAAACATTAATACCAGGGACTCAGCGCTCTCAGTCTCCACACACAGCTTGGCTAAAGCCTGTTATTTTTGGTGCACAGACCTTGCAAATCCCACAGTTAGCAAAGAAAACCCACACTGACAGTTTTAACACTGTCCACAATGTCTTTTTTTAAGGTGATTTGTCATTTAAACTGTCAGCTTGAAATCTAATAGTTTCTCAAAAGTGAATAAAATATTCTGTACTGCACTCCCAGGCTGGAACCGCTGCCAAATCCCTCTGTCAATCTTTACAGGATTATAATCACATTCCTCTTTTAATGTTTTATTCTCTTGCTCCTGTGCCAAAGAGATGGGAAAGAGTAAATGGCTACTTAAGAGCAGCGTGTGATGATCCAAACCAAGACTGAAAATGGAGCAAAGTGCTCCTCGAGGGTGGATGCTCAGCAAGAGCATCCTTAGGTGTCGGCTGTAATGCAGTAGGCAAAAACACTTTCAGGTGCCAGTGTCATTCTAAAGCAGGTTTTCCCCATAAAGAATACTTTGTTGTTTTTTTTTTTTTCCTAGAGGAAATGTATTCATAATTGTGAGGCAAAGAGATGGGAAAACAAGCTCTGTGTTTGTTTCTGCCATTGAGGAATACCCAGCTCTTGCAGAGACCATCAACAGCTCAACTCGGGAGTTGACACAGAGGGAAGGTCAGTGGGACTTGGAGCAGACAGAAGAGCTGGCATGCCAGAGACCCCTCCCAGAACCCTGTACATCCTCCCTTACTACCCCATTTGCTGCTCAGAAACCCTACTGCCTCTCCTTCTCCATAAATTCTCTTTCAACTTGAGGTGGAAGAGACAATCAGATCCATCTTTGCTCTTCCCGGTCTGCTCCTCCCGCTACAATCGAGCTCTGTTGGAGCAAACTCTCAGCTGGGTCCCCATCCCAGCTCTTGCATGGATCTGGCTGGGGCTCAGCCTGGGGAGAGTATCATGAAACCAGGATTCTGCCATTCCTTAGCCAGAATCTGAATCTTCTTTCTCCCTCCAACAAAACGCCTGGAGGACAACAGTGTTTGTTTGTACAAAGAGGACAAACAAAATTGTCTGGAAATGGAAGCAAAACCTTCTTTGCTCAAATTAACAGGCAAATTTTACAGCATGAGCACAAGAAAAACGTTGGGCTTGTCCCTTGGTTTTTTTCCCTCCCTGCACTACACTTCAGTTTTTTGCAGGACAGCATTCCTTTATAAAAGCATTCTTCTGAAAGCACTTCTCCTATGAAGCTCCCCCTCCAACAGCTACTGTTACAAAGCTGGGATAAAAGGCATATTCAGCAGAGTTTGGCACACAAATAGCACCCAAAGTGGCACTGCCAAAGCCTTGCGATTTTATCGTGAGCTTCAAAATATTTGGAGAAAGAAAAGATGCTCTTGCTGGGAGCATCAGTTAGGAGAAGCTTCAGCTCTTCGAGGTGAAGGAACCTCAGATTTCAGCTGGGAGGAAAAGAAGAAACTTAAGCCTCTAGACATTATTCTGGAGGGAAACTATCAAGCAGCAGTGCAAACATGATCCAGATTTTCAAGGACTGATGGACAAGCAGAAGGAACCTTCAATATCTTAGCATAAAACCACAGAATGGTTTAGGCTGGAAGGGACCTTTAAAGGTCACCTAATCCAAGTGCCCCTGCAGTCAGCAGGGATACCTTCATCTAGAGTAGGCTGCTCAGATCTTGGTTTGACCCAGCCTCTGGACTCTGCAGAATCTCACTGGTGACTTCTGAGTATTATAAAGGAAAATCACACTGTAAACTCCAGCCCTGGCAGCACCATCAGAGCAAAAGCTTTACAAGCACCAAGCAGAGTGGCTGTCCCCGGTGACACTGTGCTCTGCAGTCAGTGCTCAGCTATGCAGGAACAGGGCCATGGAGGTCCCATGTAGCTTGAAAGAGAGTTGGGTCTACTTTGTTTGCCTAGACAGGTACATGTCCATGATGTAGTCTCTTAACCTTGACCAAAATAAGCAGGAGGTCTTGCTCTGCCCTCCCTCATCCCTGCGGTCTCTCTCTACCCCTTAGCATGTGCTGGACCACTCCAAAACCTTACCCACCAGTAGAAAGCTGCCTGATTATCCCTATCCACTAGATCAGATCAGCTCTCCCAGAAACCAAGTTTGCAGTGGAAATGGAAACAAGGTCCCAAACTGACTTAGCAGCACAGCAAGGCAGGTCCCTCAGAGACCAGGGAACCCATTGGTCCTCATAGAGCAGGACAAGCTCTGGTGGTGTGGGTAAGGAGCTCTGCTATTTGCGGATAAGTGGCTGAGCCCCCAACACAACGAGTGTGCAGGGATGTAACACACAGCTCTTCTGTCCTGCTGCCCTTCCCTCCCGTGCCAGAAACAAACCACAGTCAAACCAGACCTGACATATGCCACACAAGGGAGAAGAAACATCTCAGCAATGAATACACTTCAGCCGGAATCCCCCAGGAGATGGCACTAAAATGAAGGAAGAAATAAAGCGAGGAGAAAGGAATCGACCTGCCAGTATCAGTCATGCCAACTCCTAACACCATTAAGTCAAGCTCTGAATACCATGAGACCAGCTTCGAGTCTAGCATACCAGGGTATAACCAAGCTAGTGGAGAGTGGTGAGAGGAGGGCATCTCCTTGCCCATCCCTGCCCAAGAACTCCAATTTTCCAGCTTTTCTCCATAACTGTGAAGCTCTGGAGGTCTTTTTATTTTTTTCACCTTAAAAACCAGAGATTTTTGCTGAACTCCCTGGTTCTGAGTGCTGGGCTTCAGTCCAAGTGTCAGATGTCAGAAGATGGTGATGGGCTGCAGGAGCTGGCTGTCAGCCAAACTCTCTTCCAACCAGCTCAGCTGGGGTCTGGATTCAGGAATCCAGACTGCCGCATTCGGGAAGCATTTCCCAAGATGCAGAGTTTAATCCCCAAGCTGCACCATGCAGCAGGACACACACACAGCTCTCCAGCACTCCATAAGCACAGGGCTTTGTGCCACGCTCGCAGGTCCGGCTCTAAATCTGCTTCACCCACGGGCCACAGCAAACAGAAATATTCTCCCTGCTTTTCACAGTCTCACAGTCTCACAGTATCACCAAGGTTGGAAGAGACCTCACAGATCATCAAGTCCAAGCCGTTACCACAGAGCTCAAGGCTAGACCATGGCACCAAGTGCCACGTCCAATCCTGCCTTGAACAGCTCCAGGGACGGCGACTCCACCACCTCCCTGGGCAGCCCATTCCAGTAGCCAATGACTCTCTCAGTGAAGAACTTTCTCCTCACCTCGAGCCTAAATTTCCCTTGGCATAGCTTGAGGCTGTGTCCTCTTGTTCTGGTGCTGGCTGCCTGAGAGAAGAGAGCAACCTCCCCCTGGCCACAACCACCCCTCAGGTAGTTGCAGACAGCAATAAGGTCTGCCCTGAGCCTCCTCTTCTCCAGGCTAAACAATCCCAGCTCCCTCAGCCTCTCCTCGTAGGGCTGTGCTCGAGGCCTCTCACCAGCCTCGTTGCCCTTCTCTGGACACTTTTCAGTGCAATATTCCCAAGCTGATCAAGAGAACCTATGGAGTCACTAAGCTATAATTAGAGGTTTATTATAAAAGCTGCCTGGGATGCCTGTCAGCACTGAAGGACACTCTGTATTTAAGGTACCCTTAAGCAGCAGTGGGCTCAGTTTTATGGCTTTCATAAATTAAGGAAAAAAGGCAGCTTGTTTACTCACCTCAAGTGACTTTTCTTGGTCTCTGCTTTGTGAGAGTATTTTTCAGCCTCAAATTTGATTAATGCCATTTTTAAAAGGCCAGCAAAAAAAAAAAATGCAAGCCATCAGCAAGGTATAAATATCTAATGGGCGAAGGACATGAGGATGATGAGGATGGTTCTGGGCTCTTTTCAGTGGTGCCCAGTGACAGGACAAGGGGCAGCAGGCACAAACTGGAACACTGGAGGTTTCACTGCATCCAGTTCTGGAGCCCCCATTACAAGAAGCATGTGGAGATGCTGGAGCATGTCCAGAGAAGGGCCATGAGGATGCTTAGAGGGCTGCAGCAGCTCTGCTGTGAGGACAGACTGAAAGAGTTGGGGCTGTACAGTCTGGAGAACAGGAGGCTCCCAGGTGACCTTCTTGTGGCCTTCCAGGATCTGAAGGGGGCCTCCAAAAAAGCTGGGGAGGGACTTCTTAGGCTCTCAGGTAGTGACAGGACTAGGAGGAATGGAGCAAAGCTGGAGGTGGAGAGATTGAGACTGGACATGAGGAGGAAATTCTTCACCATGACAGTGGTGAAAGGCTGGAATGGGTTTCCCAGGGAGGTGGTTGAGACCCCATGGCTGGATGTGTTTAAGGCCAGGCTGGATGAGGCTCTGGGTAGCCTGATCTAGGGTAGGGTGTCCCTGCCCATGGCAGGAGGGTTGGAACTGGATGATCTTTGTGGTCCCTTCCAACCCTGACTGATTCTATGATTCGCTTGAACCTAAGGAAAAAAATCCTCTGCTGGAGCCCTGGAGGAGGCTTGCCCAGAGAGGTTGTGGAGTCTCCTTTTCTGGAGAGATTCCAAATCAGAGAACCACACAGAATCACAGAATGTCAGGGGCTGGAAATGACCTCAAAAGCTCATCCAGTCCAACTCCCCTGCCAGATTAGGATCACCTATACACAGGAACGTGTCCAGGTGGGTTTTGAGTATCTCCAGAGAGGGAGACCCCACAACCCCCCTGGGCAGCCTGTTTCAGTGTGATCCTGGGCAACCAGGAGTGGATTGAAGCTTGAGGAGAGAAGATTTCTACTGAATATGAGGAAGAAATTATTTACCATAAGGGTGATGAGATGCTGGAACAGGTTGCCTAGGGAGGTCATGGAAGCCCCTTCCCTGGAGGTGTTCATGGCCAGGCTGGATGAGGCCTTAAGCAACCTGGTTTAGTGGAAGATGTCCCTGCCCATGGCAGGGGAATTGGAACCAGATGATCTTCAAAGATTCATCCAACCCAAACCATTCTCTGAATCTATGAAACTGCTTTAGGTGACCCTGCTCAGCAGGTAGTTTGGACTAGATGGATTCCTGGAGGCGCCTTCCAACCTGTGATCCTATGGTTTAAAAGACAGATTTTTATCCATAGCTCAATACTGTGATTACCAAATTCTATCTGGCTTTTCACCAAAAAAAATCCACAAAGAAACAAGCAAAAAAAAAAAACCCACACTTAACAGGGTGCAGGATGTGCACACTCACAGAGTTGTTAGGGTGGGATTGCTGAGCTGAGCTTTTACTTCTAGAGAAACACGAAGTGTGGAAGGGAAAAGCAACAACGCCACACTTCTCTGGGACCATCTCTAACAGCAGGGAAATATGCAAGGCAAACAGCAGCGTGACCTGCTTGCAAACCTTCCCACAGAGCACTGGGACTTGCACAACAACAAATCCTGCTGCAAAGCACTCAGCCTGCCTGGGCTTTTTCCTCATTTTTATGCAATGGCATCTGCCGACGGCACCAAATCCTGAGCCTCTGTGCTCATCTGTACGCCAGGGATGCTGGCTGGGACCTGGTCTCCCTCACTGCTGTCTCATCGAGGGGTGATCCTGGGCAGCTCTCATTCGCCACACAGACAATGGAGCCACATCAGATCATCAGCTTGCTGTCAGAGCCAGCATTTCACATTACAGGCATCTCCAGTGGACCTGACCCTGCAAATACCTTCAGAAAAAGGTTGTTCCATCAAACACGTCAGGATTTTGTAGAATCATAGCCTGGCTTGGGTTGGAAAACACTTTTAAAGGTCATCAAGTCCAACCCCCACATAGTCAGCAGGGACATCTACAACTAGAGCAGGTTTCTCAGAGTCCCACACAGCCTGACCTGGAATGCTTCTAGGGACAGGACATCTACCACCTCTTTGCCCAACCTGGGTCACTGTTTCAACAGCCTCGGTGTAAAAGATTCCCTCCTTCTACCTAATCTGAATCTCCCTCTCTCAGTTAAAACCATCACCTCTTACCCTGTTACACAGGCCCTCCTCAAAAGTCCACCTCCATCTTTCCTACAGGTCCCATTAAGCACTGAAAGGCCGCAAGAAAGTTTCCCTGAAGCCTTCTCTTCTCCAGGCTGAACAAACCCAACTCTCTCAGCCTGGCCTCACAGCAGAGAGATTTCAGCCCTCTGATCATTGTCGTAGCCACCTCTGGACCTGTTCCAACAGGTCCATGCTTCTCCTGTGCTGAGGACTCCAGAGCTGGACTTAGCACTGCAGGTGGGGTCTCAACCAAGCAGAGAGAGAATTCTCTCTCCCTTGACCTTTTGCCCATGCAGGAGAGCACCCTCTGCACTTCTAAACAAACTGTTTTTAGGCCTGTAAGCACCAAGCTGTATCACATCTCAGCACACACTGCTAAAATGAGGTTTAAACTGGAATGGAAAAGCATCCCTGAAACAACAGCTCTGGTTCAGCTCCTGGTAGCAGCATCACCTTTGCTTTACACTTGGAAAGTTAAGTCTTGAGGGTGAGATGGCCACGCTAGGAGATGACTGGGGCTGCTGTAGGAGGGGAAAACCCTCTTTAGGAGATTTAGAAATCATCTCTGATAATACTGAATGTCAATTCAGGTTGAGTAACTTCAGCCACCAGGTTCAGGTCTGCAGAAGTGACCTTTCCTACTGCTGTCTGGACATGGCAGCAAGGAGGCAGCAAGGAGGCAGCAGTAGAGAGGATTTCTCCAACCACACCTTTGAGACAAAACTAGCAAAAAAAGACAAAAGCAAGCAGTGGAGGTAGGCAGAGCAGAAAACAGCTTGTGGCAAGAGGGTGCCCATCTCATGATGCTCTGAAATCACTGCTTCCCAAAGGCTGCTTTCCATCAGCCCTTTCAAAGCACAAGAAGAAGATATCCAGGAGCTGGAGAGATGAGTGGTAAAAACAGAAGCAAATTTAAATATTAATGACCTCCAGTGGACTGATTTTTTTTGCATCCTGCAGCAAAGCATCACTGCAAGGAGATGTCTTCTTCTTCCAATAGACTATTTACTGTCACATACCTACATAAAATTAGGGATATTTGACTTAGAATTTCTGTTTCACCATCTCACCCCACCAAAAACGAACCAACAAACCTTCAAACAAACAAAAAAAAGGCCCTCAAATTGAGCTCTAGGTTGCAAAACAATATTATGTGTCTGCTATTCAGTTTCCAGAACCTCCCTCATCCCTTTATGACCACATGGAGAGCACTGCACATACCTTTTTTTTTTTTTTTTCTTTTTCCCACTACATTGAGCTTGAGGAGAATTTAAGACTTCCTTCCCCACCCTGTCTCCTTTTTAATGGGAGATGTGATTATTGAAATTAATTCAGAAAATAGTCAGCGTTCACCAATCAGCTCAGCAGTTTGAGCTTTCCTCATCTGCTGGTTACATGCTAATTATTGTACTGGTGGGATTATTTCCCATTCACATTTGGAATTCACAACACAGTAGGGGAGTGATTGAATTAGAAGAAAAAATACAAAAAGAAGATATTAGTAAAATACAAAGCAAGCAATCGATGGCATTTTAAATCCAACCTTTTAAATGTACTTGTTTTCTTCCAAGCCTCATGCCTGCAAGGACCTGACAAAGTGAGCCCCAGCAGAACAGATGCACAAGGCAGCGTTAAGGGGCAGAGCAGCAACGACACCTCCAGAGCAGACATTTTGGGAGGGCAGTGCAGCCTTTCCAGGCTCATCAGTACCTCTGCTGTTCATCCCATCCTATCAGTACCTCTGCTGTTCATCCCATCCTATCAGTACCTCACTGACCACCCCCTACTCCACTTGTAGCTGAGAAGGAAAACCTCCTCACGTATGAGCTATCAGCCCCCATCTTTAAGCTGAGATCTCCGGTGGTGCCAAAACAGTGAGCAATGGAGTTTGCCCAAATGGAAAGAAAAGGTGGCAATGACAGACACGTTCCATGATGGCCCCCACCCCATCAGCAGATATGATGGACTTGGGTGGCTTCATCCTCACCCCAGAAGAGGGCCAGGGACAGAGCAACACCAACCCATGTCACCCACCAGCAAAGACCTTGGTTCTAGAGCCTTCAGACCCAGCAGCTAAGGGCAAGTCTCTGAGGGAGACTCTCATCTGAAGGTAACCAGCAGAGAAATGCCTAACCCCTAATATTGCCAGGTGACTCTCAAATGCTATTTACTGCCTCGTTGCACCTGGGCAAGCACACATGGTGGTACACCAGTGCAGTCATCAGCAGAGCTCTGAGCACACAAGGCGCTGTTTACCAGGGGGGTTACCCCTGAAAGCAAAGGCTCCTTCTTCCCCCCACCTTCTCAGCTCCAACTATCCTGGTGAAAAGTACCAAAACAAACCAACAAACAAATCTGTGAAACCTATCCTAGGTGCCAGAGAAGACCAAAGTAGGAGCATAAGAGTTTTAAAGTTCCTTTGACCAACCCAGTCTCCTGCTCCTCACCCACTGCTGGGCACCCACAAGTTGCTCAGAGGCTTCCCCAGAAGGTGACAAGAAAAGCAAATGTCCTGCAGCTCACAGACCTGAAATGCCAAAGGGAATAAAGTTCACCCCAGAAAACACGTGGGTGTGCCCAGAGCAGAACATCAGACTGAAAACTCACACCTAAAGAACAGCCATGACGTAAGCAGCAGAGCAGCCTGGCAGGGTACCAAGGCCACTCACCGTGCAAATCATCTTGCCGCCATCACAGACCTCCGTCTTGTGCTGAGGCATCCCCAGAACCCCAGCTCAGCCCACATCTCCATAGGTGGCACCCAACAATGTGGGCATCTGCCCAAAAAAAACACCAAGCTCCAAAGGGCTGGAGTGCTGGAGTCAATATCCCTGAATGGAGGCAAAGGGAGGGGGCTTGCTGTGATCCAGACGTGCAGACTGGAAACAGAGGGCAGCAAAGTAAGGGAGCATGGAGCAGCCCATGCAGCTGGAGGAAGAATCATAGAATATACTCATAACATCTTAGGTTAGGAAGGACCCATAAGGATCATCAAGTCCAACATCCTGCTCCTCATAGGACTACCTCAAACTAAATCATATAATTAAGAGCATCATCCAGGGACTACTACTCTGGCAGACCTGGTGTCATGACCACTTCCCTGGGAGGCCTGTTCTTGTGACAAATCAGTGAAGAACCTTGTCCTAATTTCCAGTGTGAACTTTTCCTGATGCATCATTTCCTGCTCTAGCAGGGGAGCTGGACTCGATCTCCAGAGGTCCCTTCCAACCCCTAACATCCTGTGATCTTCATTTCATGTCCTCATGTCCTATGGCTGGTCACCAGAGAGAGAAGATCAGCACCTCTCTCTCTGCTCCCTAAAAAAGCGTTAGCTTCAGGTGAACACAGCAGCGACTATTGACCAGACAGTGTTTTGCACAATCAACCCCCAGCACACTGGCTCCAAGGATGCCTCCTCCAAAGCACCTCCATTTCTAGTGCTCTCATCAGCACGGCTGTGATGGCTGAAGCCAAACCTCTATCTCCCAGTAAGGCACTGCCCAACACCATCAGCATGCCACTGAGACAGATATCAACCACAGAGGGAAAAAAAGCTAAAAGCAAAGGACCTGCAAAACCCTCAGTGGTTGCTGCATCAATCTCATTCTCCATCTCTCCTGCCAGTAAGGCAAGAGGAAGGTGGCAGACGCAGGAGCGGCAGCACAGGCTGCTGCTGGCTGCACTTCACGTCCAGCCCCAGCCAGAGCAGCAGGGCTGAAAAGGTGGATTTATGGCTTAATGAAATATTCACAATCATCTGCTTGCTCCCAGTCCAGACCACGAGTCTGTCTCACTATGCCATCAGCATGGTGGTGGGGATGTCTGCCTGGATTTTTAGGTTGAAATTAGTTCTGCCTCTACAAAAAAAAGAGGCACTCCTCTTGTTTGAAATGTTTTCTGACATGGAAATGACTCCTAGCAAAGAAAGGAAGAACAAGGTGCAGCTCAGAAGAGGAGTCTGAATTTACATCCCACAAACCAAAGCAGAACACGACTGCAGAACCTCAGCATGCATTTCGGGATGAGTGGTCTCTAATGACCACCCTACAATTAGGAACACTCATAAGAGCCAAACAACCTTAATGCAAAGAGTAAACACAGAATCGTGGAATCAGCAAATTGTTTGGGTTGGAAAAGACCTTTAAGATCATCAAGTCCAACTGTTAACCCAGCACTGCCAGGTCACCACTAAACCATGTCCCTCAGCATCACATCTTCACAGCTTTTAAATCCCTCCAGCACTGGGGACTCCAGCACTGTCCTGGGCAGCCTGTTCCAGGGCTTGACAATGTTTTGGGGAAGAAATTGTTCCTCATGTCAAACTTAAACCTACCTTGGTGCAATCCAAGGCCATTTCATCTTGTCCTACCAACAAGCACAGAAGAGGAGGCTGAGGGGAGACCTCACTGCACTCTACAACTACCCGAGAGGAGACTGCAGTGATGTGGGAGTTGGTCTTTCCTCTCTACTATCAGGTGACAGAAGAAGAGGAAATGGCCTGAAGTTGTGCCAAGGGACATTTAGGTTGGAGATTAGGAAAAATTTCTTTACAGAAAGAGTGGTCAGGCATTGGAGCAGAGGTGAAAAGAATACGTGGACGTGGCACTTCAGGACATGGTTTAACAGCCACGGTGGTATTAGGTCAATGGTTGGACTCAATGACCTTTGAAGTCTTTTCCAACCAAAACAATCTACAGTTCTAAGAGGATACACACACATCTTGTCAGGGCTGCCAAAACCCCCACATGTCATGAAGCCCCATTAGTGTCACATCCTACCCATCAAGATCTCCAGAGCTACTGAGCACCATGTGTGAGGTGATGGTTTAAAGGTGACCATTTCTACAAGGTTGACCAGAGCAAAAAAGGGTCAACACTAGCTGCAAGAGAAAGCCTGGCCCATCAGTTAGTTAGCAATGAAGGATGAAATAGTCTTTGTGATGCCAGAGCCCCAAGGCAGAACATGGAGCCACCAGGAAGGTTTCCAGCCATTGAAGCATGCCCTAAGCACAAGCAGAAGGAGCCATTGATATGGTTGGATTCCTGACGCAAAGACCCAAGACCTCAGCTCATTAAATAGCACCCAACATCTTCATCTCTAACATCCTCTTACCCAAAGTTTAATCCAAGAACTCTGGTGTGCTACAGCAAAGACCCTTATTACTCCTATGCTGAGGACAGCTAGAGATGTAGTCAGGATCAAAAATCCAAGAACTTGAACCCAATTTCTGATGTTTTAAATTACACTCTTTATTCCTAGCATTTTAAGAGTCGATAAGAACTTTTAATCCCTCTTTGAAGACACAGAGATATCAACTGATTCCTAACTGTATCAAGAAGACAGAAGAATGAGCTCCATCAGACACAGGGTATAAGCTTTCAGCAGTAAATACACTCCCCATCTGTGGAAGGGTTGCCCAGGGAGGTGGTCGAAGCCCCATCCCCGGAGGTGTTTAAAGTCAGGCTGGATCAGGCTCTAGACAGGCTGATCTAGTGTGAGGTGTCCCTGCCCATGGCAGAGGGGTTAGAACTGGATGATCCTTGTGGTCCCTTCCAACCCTGACTGATTCTATGATTCTATTTGACTCACTTTTCAAAGGAACACCAGCATACCCCATGGCTGGGGCTGTAGGATGGGAAAGCAGACCACCAATATGAGCACTTTACTGTATTCTAGGAGGCTCATTTTTACACTGATTTGGGCAGCTGGACCCAACCACTGATCAGAACATCTCTGGAGAACAAAAAGTGTCATGGCTTCTGCTTTAGAGCAGTGGTAGAGTATGAGTCCATGCTGAGATGCAGAGACCTTCAGATGGAAAGACAGACAGACAGTACTGATTACATACAATTACTGATGTGTCTATACACCACAGGAAAAAACACTGAGCAGGCTTCAAAAGAAACAAAGCAGGGAAAACCAAAATGACTGTCCATTCGAGTACTGGTGCAATACTGGCATGACACCTTAAGGAAAGAAGTATTTGCCTGACCTATTTCCAAAGAGAAGTTTTCCTAAGTTTTCATGAAACTTCTCTACTTATTGAAGCATGAGCACAGAGCATGTGCCAGCATCCTGCACGCTGAACTGGGATCCAGGAGGGGCTAGATCCCCTCTTACTCTCGTGGGAGCAAATTGATCCTCTTTGTACCCGTGGCACAAAAAAAAATAATTAAAAACTCAGCCTGGAAATGACCTCAAGACACCTTTTGAGGAGAAGAGTTAAAAGACACCAACACAAAATGCACAGAGTCACGTCAGCTCCATTCCAACTGATTCACCTGCCTCTGGTCACAGTGGATCTTTAAATGCTCATTATTTAACCTGTCACGCCCAAGCTCCAGCCAAATTCCCCAACCCATTCTTGACACGGTCCACAGAAGCATCTCAGTATTAAAGAGCCCAACGCTCTTCCCCATGAGCAGCCCAAGGAAGCCCAACCATCAGCCTGAATTTTGTGAGCACTGCTGGGCAGCAGAGTTTGGGTGGAGCAGAATGCAAGCTTCTGCAGCCTTAACACCATGTTGGTTTAGTTCATTTTTTCCTCCCCAGGCAATTGCTACAAGACATGGGGGGGGCTTGCCTGGGGGCAGCGAGGGCCATGCTTGCCTTCAGGAGGTGGAAGGTCACAAAAGCCACGGCTGCAGTTGAACACACAGTATAGAAGGGACATTCTCCAAGTTTTCTAGTTCTAAAAATAAAACCAAAGTAGGAATAAGGGCTGATGTGCAGGCAGATAAAAAGGGAGTTCAGTCAAACATCACCCTATCACACAGAAAAAAGAGAAGGCACACTCACACACTGCCCCTTTTAAAAGAAGAGAGGAAAGAGAAGCCACAAAGCCTTTAAAAGCATGAGAACATCCTCCTCACAGAGATGAGCCACGGCTGCAATGGCTGCGGCTGCATCTGGTGACAACCCAACCACTTCACCCCTGCTCTTGTGCCATGTGTCATCACCAGCTCCTCTCGCTCTGCCGCAGTCCTCATCCAGCCAGGGCTTCTCCAAGTGACTTCATGCAAACCCACTCCAGTTGCTTGTTATTTTGAACATTTGTCCAGAAAACAAACAAACAACAAAAGGGAAAGGAAAGGGAAAAGAAAAAGGAAAAGGAAAATAAAAAAAGAAAGAAAAGAAAAGAAAAGAAGAGAAGAGAAGAGAAGAGAAGAGAAGAGAAGAGAAGAGAAGAGAAGAGAAGAGAAGAGAAGAGAAGAGAAGAGAAGAGAAGAGAAGAGAAAAGAAAAGAAAAGAAAAGAAAAGAAAAGAAAAGAAAAGAAAAGAAAAGAAAAGAAAAGAAGAGAAGAGAAGAGAA